>QVOB01019427.1:0-16825 GCA_014839585.1 Pseudomyrmex concolor | reverse complement strand
TCTCTCTCTCTCTCTCTCTCTCTCTCTTTCTCTCCCATCTTTCTCGTTTTCTCTATCTAGTACAAGTCCTACGCGCCACCGATACAACGTGGCGTCATTCCACCCCCCAATCACCTCCCCACAGTCCCCCTCTTCAATCTCACACCAACCAGCCATCAGAGAGTGAACCCCTCTTGTATTTATTATTAAGATATCGATCGACTCTAAGCCCCAGTACATATTGCAATATGCGGCTAGCAACACGGGAGATATACACGAAGTCACAAAGGAGAAAGTCGAAGAACTCCTTGCAAGTGTCTTTCCCCTTTCTGGCTTCAGAGTCATCCTTGTTAACTATCGTGCATTTATGTGCTTGAGTATAAGAAATAAGAACCGTGTGTGGTCGCTATCACTGTGGCCGTGTCGCTACGCTTTCTCGCTGCACTTGCCTTTAAAACGAATAGTAACACGCAAAGGTGATAATTGACGTTTCACGATTGTTATTCCGCGCACGATTCGAATTATTAAATTAAATCTCGTATTTATTACTTACAATGTAAAATGTGTAATAAGAAAAATAAGTATATACATATCTCTTTTAAAACAGACAGACAAAAAGATAATAAATCAGTCATAAATTTCAACAAAAAGTACATCAAATATTTTCCACTTTAAAAATCGACATCTACATTTGATTTGTCAATGAAAAAAAAGCAGATAGTTCTACATCTGTAAAAGAAATCCATTAAATCGTGAAACAATAAACGTGCGCTCACATTGTTCTAAGAGGAACATTTTTCCAAGGGTCGTCGTACTCTTTACTCAGAACACACGCATATGCGACCCTTGATAGACTGAAGATGGTCTTCCATGTGGCACATGAAGCAGGTTCCCACGTGCACCAACGAGACGGTGCAATCCGTTAGAGACGGAGGAGAGGCGAAAGGGGCGAGAGAAAGAACGAGCTTCCCAGAGACAAATAGAGAAAGCTATCTGTCTCTCGATACAGACGCATCAGGACGGCAATATTTAAGAAATGTCAATACACCGCCGTTCGGTAGAGGGTGTCGACTGAAGAGTTTCGAGCGGAAGTCGGGAACGGATAATATACCGGCGGCTGCACAAGCCGGGAACTAGCCTCGAGGCATTGGTTAAAAAATAAAGAAATGTCTTTGATGTTCCCCGTTGTCCTAATGAAAAATTAAAGCCCTTTCTTAAACATCATTAGACACGAGCACTCTTTCAAGTTCCTAGTCTCTCCCTTATCCTTGGTCTTTCTTCCCTTCCACTTTGCGATATGCCCGAAGCGTCCAATCACAGACTTTTGTTTTGAATCTGTGTTGACGTCGCCTCCAAGCAGAGAAAGAGAGAAAGAGAGAGAGAACTCAGTAACTTCCGAAAATACACCGACATTCACATATAATAATCTATACCTCAAGCTAAGATCAATAATGTCATTAGATATATCCACTACAATCTATATTGCTAATGCATTTGCTATCAAATTCTAATTCAAGGTGATATCCAATAATTATGTAATGCTACGCACTGTAGAGAAGCAATAATATCATTGTACCTATCCGTCACAGTCTATATTACCGAATTTTAATTCAAAATTTCTCCGTATTTAGTGCTATACACTTTATAATAAAAAATATAAATAAATATGATTTTTATATAAAGTGTGTAGAGTGAGATCATTGGTAAAACTAAAACTAAAAATTTGATTAGTAAAACTTAGTTGTTATCAAAATTTTATTTATGTAATCCCCTTCTCTTTCTATTCTTAAAAAAATTTTTTTCTCCACAATAAAAAAAATGGCGAAATATCTTGTACATTTAATTTAACGAGCAATGTAAACATCCGGGTGTAATATAGTATTCGAATACACTTCTCGCGTCTCTGCTTGCAACGTTGTAGCAAGTTATATTGGTGTCTTGGAATGCATAAACGCGGCACCGACGACGAAACAGGACCGGATATCTTCTCACGCGCGCTGCACTAATAAATCATGATGGCAGCGGAAAAAAGATTGGTGATCATCTGCCAAGAAGAGGAGCAGCAGAAAACCCGAAGCGATTCACGAGGGGGATCTTTCTTTCTAGCTGCTTTCTCGAGTCGCGTCGGCGTTGATTTCCTCTGCCAACGCAACAAAAACAAAAAACGCAACCCTGGTGATGTTTTGCTTTTATCGATTGCCGAACCAAACTTGCTGTCAAAAGGCAAAACTTCTGTCTTGCAGTTGCTGTTAATTGTTTCAATGTAAAAAGAAATTTGTATGTTGCAACAGTTGTAGTTAGTCAACTTTGAAGATTTTTTGAATTTTGATCATCGTTAATAAGATTTTATTTATCTTATTTTAATAAAATCTTGAACAAGCTAAATATATATATAAATATATACAACTACTTTTAGTTTTTTTTAAATGTTTTTTGTGATAAACAACTTGTGTTGCATAAAAAGAAAAGATCCTCTATCAGAAAATTATCGGTAAGAGAGAGGGATTGATGTATTCTCGTACATACGAAGAGCATGCAGACGATAGCCGAGACAGACGCCATAAATATCGGGGCGTTCTTATATTTTCATCACAGCCATCATTAAAATTTATGTTATGATCAGAAGTGCACGTATATATCAGAGAACGCGGCGGCGTCGCTGCGAAAAAGAGGGAGAGATGCGGCACACAGAAGAAGGGGTGGGTGGCAAGCCTGAAAGAGGGGTAGGTGGTAATATTGTAATCTATGTGTGGAAGAACGCGGGAAGAGAAACAGAGGAGAGATGAAAAAGTAGCTTGAATGGCAGGCACCCCGTTGTAAGGGGGTAGTTTTCGGCCGGGGCGGCATGCCGAAGCGGGGTAAAGGGTAGGAGCCGCGGGGGACTTTCGCCACGGGGAGAAAAGAGGAGTGAGAAGGGTGCCGAACGGAAACAATGACGTCTATACCAAATCCCTGTTCTTCTTTTTTCCACCCACACCTCTTCACCTCTCATAACTTGCTCTCTCTCTCTCTCTCTCTCTCTCTCTCTTGCGCGCGATCGCGCTCTTCCTTTCATACGCGTACGTTCGCTTTTTTTTTTACCTCCCTGTCTCCTCGCCCGCAGGGTGCCATTAGACCCCCACGGCGGCCCCATAAAAATATAGCCCGTATTGTGTTCGCTCAGGTACCGATCCTCGCGCACTAAAAGTAACCTACTGTCCCTCCCGCGTGCGGAATGTGTATCTGCATACACGCGCGCGTAGTACATATTATCTTGCACGCGCGCGTTTATTTGTGTGCGAAGTTACGAAAGCTATTGACGATACACTAAGACAGACCGGAGACGATCGCTCATGAACTGCAGCTCTGCTTAATCAGCTTTTTAATTTTGCGTGTAATCGATCCGTCATGGGCAAAACCAGCTGCGCTGCCTCGCTACTTGTAATATTTTATGCGTGTTTTTTTTTTATTTTTTTTTATTCGCGCCTGAGAGCTTTCTAAGTGTCACTTGCGCGCGAAATTAAATTACCGATATTGATAATTTTGCATCGTAATAACCCGTGGAATCTATGAATACGAACGTGATGACGAGTGCGCGGCTCGATGATAATATTATTTTACATTGGTTACGCTATAACTACGTGTGCGTCGATTGGTGCGCAAATAAAAGAGCAAGATGTCGTTATGGAAATACAAGAGAAATGCACCGTCATATATGCGTTAATATATATTTCAGATTTGCAGAATGCTTACACATTTTTGGTTGATTAGCTTCTTTTTGCAAATCTCATCAAGCGCGAGATGAATTCCGCGACTCGAGAGAATCATAATAAAGCGGAATCTCAGAGCTAGCTTCGATCGATCGACAAAAAAAAAAAAAAGAGCGCAGTACAAAAACAAACCAGCGTGAACATCTGAACAACCGGCACCATGATCAGTCGGCTCACGACAGATCACAAAGATGATTCGCTTTTGGCGGAGGGCCATTGTCGTCCGTTGGACCGAGCAGAATCGAAATGGCAAACGGTAACTCGATTGCTCGGCCTGCACACGGATTGCGAATTATTTCTCCTGTGGTGGCGTGCTCATTCCGCGGCCAAACAATCGTGATCGATTCATGCAAATTTCAACAATCGTCCTACCCCCGCCACCTTCTCTCTCTCTCTCTCTCTCTCTCTCTCTCTCTTTCCCTTTTCTCTCTCTTCTCTTGCCCCCGCGGCCCTGCATTGACCGTCCCTTTGCTGATTCCGCCGCGCCGTATATCGAGTCCTCCATTGTGCGGAGCGAAATTCGTTTCTGTACGGCACGAGCCTCGAGTGTTTTCCTGGCTACACGTGCGGAAAAAAAAAAAAAAAAAAAAATACAATCGTGAGCGAAGCTCGAATCAGAGTTAACGTGCGAGAAGTCGGAACGAATAAGTGGTGCGTGGCAGGATTTTTTTTTTATTCTTTCAAGATGTACTATTTAAATATTCTATATGATTTCTCTAACATTTATTTTTTTTATAAGAAAGTGTTGAGTTTGTGATAAAAATATGATTATAAGTATTATAGCACGCACACAGAGCATTGCAAGTTTCTTTTTCTATTTATAGTCGATTTTTCTCTGCATGATATTTAAAATCTGAAAACGTCATAGACTGATACCAATAATTGAACTCTCGCGGAATTAAAACATGACGAGTAATCACTCCGTTTCTGTGTAATCAAACTTTATAATACCTCAGGAGAAATAAAGAAAAATAAATCGAGTCTTTTAACAGGTTAATAAACGTCTTCTTTCCCTCCGTCAACCTCCCCCCCGTCATCTCGTCCCGCTCTCTTTACCTATCTCAGTCTCTCGTTCTCTCCCCCCTTCCTTGGGTCCCTTCCTTCTCCGCACTTTTGACGCTTCGCCCTGGAAATCCTTTGATTCTCATCTTTTCGGGAGGCTTGGAAACGTCGATGCGCCTCTTGCATGAAAAGGGGTTCCTCCCGGAACGTCCCCTGATTGGGACGATAAAAGAGACCCCCAGCTAAACGTGGAAAGGGTAAAGAGAGAGGGAGGTAAAACACTAATTAGTTATCAAAGGGCGAGGAAGGGTTTGGTGACAAAATAGTAGATTCTGGAACGAGGAGCCTGCTCACCCTCTTCCACCACCTAACCCGCCTACACTCTTCTCTCTACTTCCCTCCTCCTCGGATATACTACTACCGTCACCACCACCATAACCTCCCCAACCTTTGCTTTATCAAACCCTCTCCCCTGCTTCGCCGCGCTCCTACTAGCACCCATCCAACACCTTCAACCCTTTCCGCCCCGCTCGCAAGCCTCTTTTCACTCTCCCGGCTCTCTATCGCGCTCTGTCTTTGGATGGCATCCCCCACAGTGTCTTAATACTCTCGGGAGGACGGTCCTGTATTGATTTTCGAATCATTAATTCTACGTCTAATCAGAACTTGCGCCAGATATACGTACGCGTGTCTGTGTGTTGTATGTATATACACGTTATAGATGTGTACACATTGGGGGCGCCGGCTGATGGTGCTTGCGATACTGGCGGATGGAAGCCGTGCTTGCTCTTGACTGGTACGTCAAACTCCGAGCGCGCGAGTGCATGCCGATATACACCGACAGATTTGTGCCGACGAGCACAGGTGATTCATAAGTAGCGAGGCGGTGGGGTATGCACCTTCAGTTCACCGATTCGAGCGAGTTGGTGGTGGGCGAGCCGAGAAGTCGCGCCCGATATTTGCGTCTTGGCGACGAACGCGTCGATATTATCGCGTCGAATGTATGAGTCAAAATTTAATGTCGATGCGAAATATAATCACCTCGGTTACAAAATACGACACAAAATTGAATAGGAAGTGAGATTCTCTTTTTTACGATTAATTATCGCGTGACTTATGAAGCACAGCTTGTATACAGCGCTTTCATATTTTATGTGATGAGATGCTTCGCGAATTTAGAAACGTCGTTGACCCTTAACCGAAATCCAATTCCCAAAGCATTGCGGTGTCTACCTATCTGACCAGGTGTTTGTCAATCAGAACGAGCGTGATTGAAACGTCGTACGGAAATACCCGATTGGAAATTCATTCCTGGTCTTCCTCAAACTACATATTCCTACAAACTACATATTCGCGAACGATAAATCACGCTCTATCCTTGAAATAATATCACGTGCGATGTGCACGTTATTAATGTGTTTTTTCGCCGAAAGTACTTTTTGTATTTTCAAATTTATTTTGCGCCTATAAATGATGTGACTTACTCCGCACCGACGTTACGAAAACATTCTCTAAAGCGTTTGATTTGTATTCTTTGGAAGCGTTTGTGCTGAAGATCAAAGCTATGTCGAATTCGTAGATTCAGTCAGAAATGAAAGACGAGCTTGCCGATTGGTGACTCATCGATGATTCTCGATTTGAGAACTACGGTATTAGTCAGTGCTCGATTTCTTCTCGATGGCGTCGCGTAATTTCGCGGCGTCGTGAAATCTATCGCAAGGCTGATTCCCGGAACGAATCATAGAACGTCGCAGATAGGCCTAATTATAGCGATGACTAACGCTGACAAGCGAGCAATATGTGGCGCTGATCGTCCATCGGATTCGGCTTGATTCGAATTGTTTCGCAATATGTATATACACATACATATGTATACATATACATTTTCGAGCTTGACAGCACACAATAGTAAAAATTAATTACCGCATCGTCCACGTCGTAAAGTTCGTAGAATAGTTCGCTCACCTTTTGCTCGATAGAATCATTAAATGTGTTAATATTTATTATCGATATATTAATTATAATGACTTATTGCGGACAATAGGTTCTATTCCTATCTATGTTTAAAAGAGCTAGCATCGTGTATATATCATGTTTTGAAAGCATATATAAATAGATAATTCAAATAGATAATTGAACTCATCACTACGCATGTAAAATGATCGGACTTCCGCGTGTAGATAAAAAATATATATATATGTATACATATATAACGGAACGCATCAAGTTTCGCAATTGCAGAAGTCGATGGAAATATTTTAATAGAATCGTCAGCGACTTTATTAGCATCACGCAAGTCTCCATCGGACCGTTTTATGTATCTCGTGCAAGAGAAAAGCGACTCCGAAACCGAATTAATTCGATCGCCGTGCTGTGGCCGCGCGGCATCTATGCGTGCACCATAACAGATCACATTAAAATTCATTCGTACGGATAATACTAATTAACCGGAGAGAGATTGGGAAACTTCCCGTAGGAGTTTCCGCGACGATTACCGAACCCGCCCGCGTAAGAACGAGCGTTACGCGCCTAACAGTGGAAAATTGCCAATTTTCCCGATAATGAAAACTCCCGTCGTGGTTAATTCAATTCTCTTAATTTCTCCGCATTGAATTCTCTCGAAGAGCTTAGAGCAGTGCCGCGGCGAAGATTACGATTGGAAATGTTACGATTGAAATCACTCGGCCCGGCGGGCGCCTTGCTGGAAGGAAATTTCGTTCATTCGCTCGTTATTACGCACGTCGGATAAATTACAAGGCGATTGCCCGGGCCGCGATGTCGCGAAATCGCTAGTTACAGCGCCGTGTAATTTCCCAATTCAATCTTGCGTTGCCGAGGTGGCCACATTGCGTAGCAAATCAATTCCCCCCGTTATGTATTGTGTTTGTGATAAAATTATGTGGTAGAATTATATGAACGGGGTATATGTCGATGGACAAAATTATGTATAGGTATGTTGGGTATATTTGACCGCTCAATGGAACTAGCTAATTTGTTTCAAAACTACTTCGTTCATCAGCTTGATATTCTTTGATGTATTCTTTCTTCTTTATATCTTCCTGTACAGGAATAATTTTCTCTTGAATCTTCTCTGAACACTGTTTAGCTATGTTCGATGACTCGTCTGCGGAATTGATTTATTACCGGCTGAGATAAAACCGTCTCTAAATGATATTGACGTAAGACAATTCTTTTTTTGTTTTTTCTTCTATTTGACGCACACGTAAAGATGTCAGGACACGATTTATGATAGCTTCGATAACGAATGGCGTCGCCATTGCCGAGATATGACAAAATTATAATGTATTACTGATGATGTACTTTGCTGACTTTATTTTAGACACTCCTTTATTTATCGCAATGTTGCAATGTATATTAAGTCACTTCTCTTGAGACTTGTTATATTGCAATATCTCTGGTTCCGCTTATACTATCGAAACATCCGATAGCTGCAATCACTCGTAACAAAATATTAAGCAGAACTGATATATCGATCGTCGAGACGCTTAAACAGCAACATCGAAGAAACGAACATGAATAATATCTGCGAATACAAATAAAGTAGTATCATTTTTAATTTACATCAATTAGAACAAAATTTCTCTTGTAATTGACAGATGAAGATCGTCGATTTTATCCATTTGTAACGAACGTTCATGAATAAGTTCTTTATGTCTGTGATGCCGAACCATTCACACATGTTTTTATGTAAAGAAATTTTACACGAACTACATCTGTCGATCGACATCAATTAAACAGATCGCTGATTCGATAATTATTGTTTCATACGTATATATTTCATTATGTATGTGTTAAAAGTGTACTTATTTATTCAAAATACTAGTGTTCACAATCAAATAAACGTGACTTGGGAATGCATCAAACATTCTATACTTAGAGAAGACGTGCGACATCTTGTCGTTTTGAATTTTTCACGCAAACGTGAGAACTGATCATCGCGCCGTACGCGTGAATATTGAACATCGCGTGTATATGTACGTGCACGTGCGCAATCGTATGCGTTGAATTCACACACAACACGCAGTCGATATGAGTATCAGGGACAGGGGGTGACCTGGCGAGAAAAACAAGGGTTGGCAAAAGAAGGACGCGGAGATCCTCTATCGATTTTATCCATGTTTTAAATTATTATCCGCTCATTGTGGCCGCCATGCGTGGGCGAAGGGACGGCGTATCGGTGAGCGTAAAGGATTAAGCGGGTAGCAAACGTACTTCGCCGCGGCTTTTTGTTTCGATGCTTGTGGATATCGAGAAGAGGACAAGGAAAAGAGAGGAGATGGAGAAAAAGGACCGGAGGTATAAACGGCAAAGGGTTACTGGAAAACGATCTTGTTCTCGGTAATCAGCCTGTCTCCTGAGAGAGACAGTTTTTTTTTCTACCAAGCTTCTCCGCTTCCTCGTCCCCGCCGTATGTACACCGGCGACGTACTGGATGCGTGGCTGCGCCGAGATAAAATACTCTCAACGAGTGCTTCGCCCTCCATCGGGACTCGTTGTAGCGTGGAATAGCTTTGATTTCATTTTCACGTTAATCTGTCTCGGTAATCAGAGGTACTCATCGCGGTTTTACAATGTACGAGTATGTAATGTACATATATATATATATACATGTACACATATATATATGTATATATATGCGATGTATCAACGAAAGAAGTTTTTACGTACGGCAAAATAAGAACTCGCGTGATCGGGAAAAGACTTCGGTAAAGTCGCCGAAACGTCATGTGTCACGGCTTTCCATTCAATCGCGGTCGCTCGCGACAATTATGAGATAATTGCCGGCGAACTTTCACAGAACGCGTTGCTCTCGATCCTTGCGCCAATCGCAATGACGTTAAAAAACCTATCGTCTGAGATCTATTTAAAAAAAAAAAATAATAAATAGGAATGATCGATGACCTGGCACGCTATCACAATTTCCAAGCAACGATCAAGCCATAACAGGCTTTGAAGGCCGGCTATCGAGCGACTCTTGAGACGCAGTGCGACTTGGATTTTCGCGACGAGAAAGAAACGCGACGGTGCGATAACAGGCGCGGATATAGAGACGACTAAAAGGCTATAAGGAGACAGAAGGAACAGAAAAGGGAAGTACGGAGCTGAAAATCGTTCCTACCATCGGAATTTCAAAGCTGTAGATGCCGCTGATGACGAGGGTGGTAATAGGGCTGAAGAGCGTAACTCTGGGGTTCGAATCAAAGGATTGCCAGGCTGTATGGACAAGCGAGAGGCTTGGGTATGGGGGAAAGGTGGGGAGGAAGAGAATGAGGAGTGGGAGGGAACTCGGTTAATTATCTTTATCAATCATTAGAAACTCATTCCTTGAAAGCGCCTTCTTCACTCCCCCTTCCATTCCCTTCCCCTCTTCGCACCGCATCACGGCTATGATTTTATCGTTTAGCTTGCGACGCCATACAATCATAACGTAATGCATATAAAAGTAAAGATATTATCGGATACGGACGAGCAAAAATGTTAAATGTTATTTGAGTGAGAGTTAATTACACCGTGTACTCTCGCGCGATCGGAACGCGGAATGGAATTATTACATTTGCGGCTGCGTTTCATTTTTCCGATTGACGAGGAGTAAAAAGGGCGGATATTCGACGACCGGTAGATACTTGTCATTCTAGGCATTTACTATTTTTTGCGCGAGTGTACGATTTTGTTTTATCTTCCATTCTCTATCCGTGTCTCCTATCGGATGGAAATATTTGATCCAATATTTCCCTACCGAAATATTTCAACAATTCGAAAAAACGATTTCCTTCAACAAACGCTCAATCACAAAATCGAAAAATAGATTCTTCATTATTATTAAAAGTGTTAATTTTGACGCTTCATAATTTTACTATTCGTTTTAGTAATTTTTACACTGATATTACTAATTCGTTCTTTTCGTTAAAATTAGTTTATGTATTTTATTTTCTCAAACGCATACACACACAAAGCACTTTTCTATGGTATTCGTCTAAACTGAAACAGATTTTAATTATCGTCGCCCACATTCAATCTTCATACATATGATGTGATATACATCGTTTCCTGGCAACGTGATATATGCATTCTGGATCATTGCAAAAGAGAAATATGCAAATCTTTACCCACGCGATACCTCAGTCCGTCCAGTGCACGCGCGCGTAGACACCCCACGCATTCAACAGAGGTGTTATAAAACTATCTGCCGATCTCCAGCTAATCGCAGTTTTGAATCGGGAGAGGGAAAAAATCTCGTCGCAGAAGAGGAAAGTCAAAAGAGCGAGATTTAGCTGGAAGTAAAGAGAGGTTGGGGATGATGTGCGCGAGCTCGCGAAGTGAGACAGAGAGAACAGACGGATGATCTGATGGCAGGGTTGGCAAGAGAAAGAGGTGGAAATTCGAATTGCAACGCGATATTCTATACGGGCGAAGTTACGTACGGGGCGAAGAGAAACTTGCCATTTTCGTTGTGGATGGAGGGGAGTGGAGAGGGTTGAAAATAAGCGATAATGCGCCGGCTTTACTTAGCTAATTAGCGCCTCTCTCTCTCTCTCTCTCTCTCTTTCTCTCTTTCTCTCTCTTTTCGTTCTGTCTCGCTTCCGCTCGCTTCGCTTTGCCAAGTGAGTTCTGTGTCTGTTCATCCTGTATCCAGCTGAAGTCGATCCTTCACTCTTTCCCTTCTCCTGCTCTACCTCAGCTCTTGCTTCTCTCCCTCTCCTTCTCTCCACACCTACAGCAGCCCGTTTTTCCTCCGATCCTTCCACTCCGCTCCTACCGCCCTTCCTTTGGGCAACCTCCTTTCGCCGTGCCGATGGCGGGTATTAATTCATTTAGATATTATTTTGCGAGGCAGGCATTAACATTCTCAATCAGATTAATTAAATTATTTTTCTCATCCGCGATGCCTACCTCAGCTCTCGCGCCCTTGTTGCTTTCTTCTCGTCGCGTCACAGTGTGGATGTGTGAATGTGTGTGACCATGTGTACGCGAGCGCGTTATTTTATGGCAATTGATTACGACGCTTTTAATACGCCGCCGGAATTACGAAAGGTATTCTGAGAGCTTGTGGCTTACTACGAGGGTGTGCGCTTGAGTACAAACAAAAAAAAGAAGTTTTCCAGACATTACGCAGACGATGGAATAAAAGAGGTGCAGTCGTTTGAAAACATGCTATCTAAAAAATACTTGGAAAAAGGATACTAATTTAACAGATAAAAGAAAGAAAAAAAAGTTACAAAGTCGATCGGATTTTATAATCTGTGCGAATTTGTGCTACAACAAACAACTCCATAGTAATTATCACGAAAATATTATTACAGACATTTTCAATACGATCAATAAACTTAAATAAAATGTTTATATTCAAATTTCTTCAATTTGAAATTAAGCGTTTATAATTTTTTAAGTTAAGTAGCTATATGCAACTGCGTTCAAATTATATTTTATAACTCCAACGTTAAGATATACCTACATACCGTGAAATATATATAATACGCGAACATTTTTAGATTTTCAGAAGAATATCCTCCGTCTCTTCGGTTAGGTCGAAAATTACCCCAGAGAAATATTTCAACCGCGGCTGTATCACCGGACTTCGTTTTAAGGTTTCATTATAATTCCAGCGGTAGATAGAATTAATCGTAATCACTTGAGCTCGCATGCGTGCGCCTGGAACGAGCTTGATACGCTGCTGAAAGTACACTGAAAACGAATCCAAGTTAGCACGAAGGATAAGAGGAATGCAGGCACGGCACGGCAGAATCCCGAGGTGGATCTCCGGCGATGTGCGAAGGGTAGGAAAATCCGTAGGGTGTGGGAGAAAGCGCGGTGGACGCCAGGGGTGGTTCGCGAGGGTGGCTTGCTCGACGAGAGCAGCAAGGAAGAAGGGGTTAATGCAAAGGTCCAGGATAATTACCCACATGGCTGGCAATGCGTATTTCACTTTGATCAAGTCTGTGTTTTTCTTCGCTCGCCTATCAAACCTTCTCCCGAGCCAATCCCACACCTCTCTCTCTCTCTCTGCAGTCTCGCCCCCGACAACTCACCCTTTCGCTGCTTTCCTTCTTTCTACCCTTACATCATCACAAGCCTTGATGGGTAGGTAACCAGCTTTTGTCTTTTCTCACTCTTCTCCGCGACGTTTTAATTATTTTAAATTCGGACTCGTAGCGCGTCTAATTTGTGATGTAACCAAGGCGAGAAAGCTATGCTTGACAGACACGCGCGCGCGCGTGTGTGTTTATGAAGCATTTGTAAGATTAAAGATTCACAAACATGTACGCAAAAGATTAAGAATGTAACAGTTTTTTTTTTTTTTAAGGTAATGTTATTATCTGTTTGTTTTTGTACGTTCAAGAAAATCACTGATAAATCGGATTGAAGATTATTAAGAAGCAAATAATCAGACATTTCATTACTAAAATAAAGAAATCGCTGAAAAGAGTCCTCTATCTCATCGGAAATATACTTTGCATCGAAATTAATTAAACTTGTTTCTTTCGAGCCCAGTCGACGGATAAGTGATGAATACCTAATTTATTAAGTCGACGGTGGAAGTCCGCTAATGATCTGCGGGATCCAATTATTAGACTCGTTATCATTACTATTATTACTGGAAGATAAAGGAAAGCTAACGCCGTAACGGCGAAGTACTCTAAAGAATACGAGAAAGAGAGGGGAGGGTGCTACGGTAATTATGTACCGTCATATAATAAATATCGAGTGCAGGTCCCATTTCGCGTCACGGCATTCCATTAAATTGAATTCAGTATCGTCAGTTGGCACCACTCAATACCAATATGCCTGCCGTTCCCCTTCCCTTACCACCTCCTTACCTGGTTTTGCTGTTCCGCAACCCCTCTTTTCAAGTACCCTCCAAGCTTAAAGCGACAAATAAACTCGATACGGCTATGTTAATCAAGATTCAGAATCAAGCGAGAAAATAAGTTGATTTATAATCAGAACAGATTATATAATGTATATACTACCAAAGATAATTGTTATTTTACATTATTACTACGATGTGTGGGACAACTGAACGTTGCAAATCAAAAAATAGCAAACAACTGTTTTGTGTAAATAGCTATTTAATTGTCAAAACTGTTACCATAATAGCAATTTTATTATATATAAACATTATTATATCATTATTATATATAAATGTATATTATTATATAATTTAAAAAATAATTATATACACAGCAAATAGCAATATTTTATTATTATTATAAAGTTACTCTTTAATTTTCTAAGTGATTATTCCGACTGAGAAATCACTACGCAGTAATCAATTCTGCGTTTTAATTATCATTACGTATATATTTAAGGGCAAATTGCTTATAATTGTTAGAATACTTATAATTGATTATTACAATTTAATAACAAAAATAATAATGTACAACACGTTAATTTTTACGTATAAAATAAATTTAATACACGTCAACTACTTATATTGTAATTACAATACAATATGATTACATGTGATAAGTATATTACAAGAAAGATATCAATAAGAATTGAGTATCAATATAAATATTGATAAAGAAAAGAAAACTAAGAAGATAGACAGATTTTCTTTCCAAACATCAATTATTAATTAGCAATAACAATTTAATTTATATATAATCTAATAAATTGTGTATTCTTGAGTAAAATCATTTTATATATATAGTCGTTAATATATCTACATTATGTAACAAGAATTGCAAACCGATTCTCATTTAAACATCCTTATTCACAGCCGTGGTATTGGTGCGAAATATATTTTTTCTCAATCGCAAGATCGAGGAATGCAAAAAAAGAATCGAAGCGGTACGAGACAGTTCGGGCAGTTATCCGATCATTTCACCCCAAAGAGACAGCCTTCCTCCACGTTTATATACCGCGAATCGCATCGACAAAAGGGGATCTCCCGGTGTATTCTGCGGAGACCGCGGTGTAAAAAGAAAAAATAAAAGAAAAAAAAAGAAAGAAAAAGGGAAAACGATACGGAGAGTGGCAAAGGGAGAAAGAACGCGCCTCTCTCAAAGCGTGCCTTGTTCACGAATAATGGCACGCACTCATTGTTCTAATTATTCGTGCATACGATTAACGCTGCTGTCTGCCGAACCCCGCCGGACGTGGGACATGTGTGACAAATATGCGCGCGCTAGTCCGCCCGCACTCACGTGTGTGTACACGTGTGCGTAAAAAAAGGGGGGGTGGAAAGCGGGGAAGACTGAGGCGTATAAAATGAACGAAAAACAAACCTCGTCAAGGAATGGCGCTAGTCGGACGTGCAGACGATAGAAAAGAAGAAACGACCAGACTATGTGCGTCCACACGCACGTGCACGAATATACACACACAGAAACGTAAAATCTCGTATGTGATAAAGCACGCGTGCGCACACAACGAGCGTGTATTGCACGAGTACAAAGCGTGTCAGCCGGATACAATGCCCGCCATCTGACGCTCAATTAACGAGTTAATGCGGTACCGTTGATAATTAAACAAATACGCGCATTTTTTTCATCATTCACCTCTATCGTCACACTCACATGTGCGCGCCCGGGCATTTACGTGTGTTCGATTTTCTACCTCTACACCACTCAAATGAGCTCCGTGTCACATTTTCGTCGTTCGTCTTTGTCTATTTCTGTCTCCTCCTCTCGCTCTCGCTGTCGCTCTAGTAAGCTCCCGTTTCGTATCTCACGCTATAATCCGCAGTTTCTGACCTCCATCCTTCTCGCTCGGTCTTTAATCGCGAATTCATCTCTCCTTCGCGGTTTTTATCGCTTTTATTTTATTTTTTTGCCCTACTCTTCTCTTACTTTTGCGTGCGCGCGCGCACTGACCTATCGTCGCAAATAATGTGCGTACGTATATATTGTGCCGGTCGACCGATTATTATATTATCCCCGGCCGGAAGCGGATGTGTGAACCGTACATGAAGGGGAGAGGGGATAATGAGCGCGGCGTTCCTTCTCTCGTGCTGGAACGAGGATCGAAAATGGTCGTGAAAAGTTTGCTGGAAGCGGGATCGTCCTCGTTCCCGACATAATGCGAAGTCGAGGAATGCGATCGTTAGGGGTAGATTGTACTCGAGAATTCTGTTTGTCTAATTTCAATTGGCAGCGAAGTTCTTAAGTTTTGCGATGCACCACGCACGATTAATAAAATGCTCCAAGTAAATAATGTATAAAAATTAACGTTTACGCCAAATGATCTTTTTACACACATCTTGTACAAACACATCGTGTACGTACAAATAATTCACACAATTATAAATATACGAACAAAATATCAAAAGATTTATTGAAATACGACATGTGTGTTAAATCTTTAAATCGAACAGAATATATTGAATCGTAATTGAGAAGCACATATAAAAGAGAGAAAAACAGACCGCACGAAATACCGTCGATATCACACTTCCGGTAGTGGTCACAGCACTGGGAACAATTCGAGTCGATAGCGGTATCGAAGCTGATAAGTCAACCCGATACGATATGGTCCATGAGAAAGACAAAACATGTATGCGCTTATATCGAACGACGCGGCGCGTATTATGAATGATTAGAAAAGTTTTTATTCCTTAGTAAAGCATTCGATACCTTCGATCACGCTACGATAACTCCATTAATTCGCAGAACACATACACATTCTCTGCGGTGTCTCAGCGTGGGTGGGTGGATGGGTGGCATCCCTAGGGGCTTTATCTAATGAACGCAGTGACACCTAAACATGACGGAATCAACATCAAACAACATGCCAGTCGATCTTCTCTCTGTAAACACGTTCAAGTATTGTATTCGCATGCAACGCCGATATAGAATGTGCAACTGCGACAAGGAAGACATTAGTAAGCGCGGGCGGGAAGAGGCAGTGATTGTATAAAGGCTCGTGAAAAATGATCCTTGTGAGAGAGATGACTAAAGCCTCGGGAAGCCGACTTCGATTTCAAACAAACATCAATCCATTTTGCTTTATCGTGCGACGTACCTTTCAATCAAAACAAAAAAGACTAAATATTTTTTGTTTCTATTTGATAATATTAAAAGAAACTTTTACTTAATCTTTCTGTAACTTCTGATCGATCATTAAAAGTCATT
>QVOB01019426.1:0-16117 GCA_014839585.1 Pseudomyrmex concolor | reverse complement strand
TCTCTCTCTCTCTCTCTCTCTCTCTCCTCCAATATCTTCGTCTCTCTCGCCTTCGAAAAAAACAAAAACGACGGATAATTGTTGCAAAATAATTGCCACCTGAATGAATAATTCATGGTATAGACATATATCTTTTAAACTGCAAACACCAAGTCGTAAAATAATGATCACAAAACAACTTCCGACTAAGTCATGAAAAAAAAAAAAAAAAGATGAAATAACTCACGGAAGACACATCGCGTGTCAAATGTTCCGTCTAATACACATGGCGTAAAAAAACAAAAAAGAGCATGAGAGAAAAGTAAATGAAATGATTCCTCACCTCGAGCACTACTTCTGTTGCAGAGAACACTGAAAAAAAAAAAGCAGACCAAGACTTGGTGCCGCCGGACGGAGGTTGGGGATGGTTGGTACTCCTAGCCTCCGTCATGGTGAATCTTCTCATCCCGGGTACCATCAAGTCCTTCGGGGTGTTGTTCGTTGAATTTCTCAATGTGTTCGACGCGTCACCGGCGGTAGCCGCGTGGATACCATCGCTGTGTTACTTCCTGTACAGTTCACTAGGTAAGAATCATTCGCTATCAGTATTTAATTCTCGTTTGTTTCTCAATTTTTTTCTCTTGGACTTTGTCGAGAATTTTTCATCTTTGAATTGTTTTTACTTCAGTCTCACGCACGAAGCTGAAAAACAACGTGTTTATTTAAATCCTTTTCAAGAAGAGAGATTCGATAAATTTGAAAATAAATATTCTATGAGCGCAGTAGTTTTCTGTCGAGATAAATAATATATTTACACAGCCGTACTTTGCGCTTTTTTTTTGACTCAATGATATCTTATCGTTTCAGGCCCACTCTCTAGCATACTCTCCGTCAAGTATTCTTATCGCACGGTAACATTAATAGGGGGAACATTTGCTGCGGCAGGGATGATGCTGAGCTATTTCGCGGACTCTGTGGCCTTTCTATGCGTTAGGTAATTTCTGCTTAGAAAAAAAAAAGACACGAAATTAAATTCGAATGGAGGATTTCCTTTCTCGAAACGGGATCACATTTTTAAAACCAGCGCGAATGTATTCCGGAGAAAGGAATTCCGCATTGCGTATAAACAACCGTTATTATTATGCGACAAGCGCACACCGTTGTGTTGTTTCCTTACGCAATTTCCTTTATTTCTAGTTATGGCGTACTGGTAGGTACCGGGGCGGGATTAGCATTTCCCCCGACTGTATATATTGTAACATCGTATTTTGTACGGCTACGAGGACTCGCCAACGGGCTCTGCATATCCGGCAGCGCGTTAGGCTCAATATTTCTTCCGCCTGTTCTGGGCTTTCTTCTGCGGGAATACGGTTACAGGTAAACTTGTCAGAATAAACACACAATCGTCAAATCGCGTAACGGCGCGCGAACGACAATAGTGTATTTTTTTACTTATTTGTTCGCAGAGGCGCGGTATTGATAATGGGAGCTGTCACGCTAAACGTTTGGGCGAGTGCGCTTCTGTATCACCCGGTAGAATGGCACATGATACCGGCTCAAGCCCCGGACGAGACGGACGAGCGCGATAACAACGAGACCGTATCTGTCACCGTTACCAGCAGCCCCGAGCAACCGATCGAGAAGAGCAACAATCAGCTGGCGTTGTCAATGGACTCCACGACCGAGAAAGCCGCGCCGATCGTGCCAAAAAGCGCGTCGAGCGTCGCGCTCGAATACTACAAGAACACGCCGGTGCAGGGCCGCACGCGTAAGATCAGCATGCCGGCCGGGCGCGAGATAAGCGGCCAGATGCACAGCACGCCGACGTTGCACGCCGTGCCGGAGCACGGCAAGTATTCGCGTACGGCAAAATCGCCGCTGCAGTCGCCCAGCGCGTCGTCCTTCAATTACGTGAGCACGCCGTATCACGGTAGCACGCTGTCGGTGCTGCATCCGGAGCGCGCGTCCACGCTCACGCTGAACGCCATCTCCAGCACGTTCGTCAAGAAGTCAAATGTGGCGGAACAGAAACAGCGTGAGGTCGAAGAGAAGAGTCAGCGAAATAAATTCTTCGACTTTAGTCTGCTCAAGGATCCCGTCTACCTCGTTATTCTCATCTCCAACTCCACCAACGCCGTCAGCTATACCAACTTCGTCATCCTGCTGCCGGCCTACGCCATCTCCCTGGGTTTCGACAACTGGGACGCGTCCCTGCTGCTGTCGATCGTCTCAATGCTCGATCTGGTGGGCCGCATTGGCGGGGCCACCCTCTCCGACATCAAATTCATGCCCAAACACTGGTACTTCGTCGGTGGCTTGCTCGCCTCCGGAATCTCCCTGGCCATATTGCCCACTTCTAACGCGTACACCATGCTGTCGATCTATTGCGCATTCTTTGGTCTCGCGTCCGGCGTCTACGTCGGCATCACCGCCGTTATCATGGCCGACATGCTGGGCACGGAGAAGCTGACCTCGTCCTACGGTATCTCGTTGTTCGTCAACGGAGTCATTCAGCTGGTAGGGCCGCCAATTTGCGGCATAATATTCGGACAGATCGGTAGCTACGGACCAATCTTTAGTATACTCGGGATTATCCTTGTGTTCGGTGCGTCCCTCTGGGGCTTCATGCCGTTCATTCGAAGAAGGCAGAAATCGTTAAAAACGTCCGCCAGAATAGACAAAGTATAGTAGATCAATTACACAAAATTGAGGAAGTCTGTCCATTATTAAATATCGCGATGTATGTTTCTCGTAGTTTCACATTGAAACGCATTTTTTAAGATCTTTTGGTGTGAAACTACGAGAGATCAACCGAACGAATGGTCGAGCAATGCATCGACACTTCGCGAAGGCACACATGAGCTTAATTGCGCGCGGCCGACTTGATACGGTCGGCCGTGCGAACGGAGCGTGAATGCGCGTGTGTGTGTATGTGTGTGAGAGGAAGCAAGAAAACGCATTCAAACATTAAACTCTAATATTAGCGCGAGTGTGTTAAAATTCAAGCTACGCCGAGTTTTCGGGCTGTAACAAGTTAGAACGAAATAAAACTTTCGTTTAAAAAAAAAAAAAATGAACAAACTCGCGCAATTCAATGACTTCATACAAAGTGTATCTACTATGTCTATGCTTAATCATCGAATAATTATTAACTCTTATAACGATTTTAGTAACTATAGTAATTACAATATATTAAAGTGTTCGGTAAGCAGAGCGACAAATGTGGAGAAATCATATTGCATCAAATTTCAAAAACATGCGCCGCATGTGTCAGAGAGTGAGATTTTGTTCGATAACTCTTTTTCTTTTACTATGTAAGATAGTTTCTTGCATTTTTATAGCTTGAAGACGATTATATAAATCTATTTCTTTTATATTTTTAAACAAGGAGAAATTTTAAAAACAAGATATATAAAAACCAAATACGATGCATTTAAAAGAGTTGTTTGTGTACTTAGCGTGTTAAAATATAAAGCACTTAAAGCATGGAATATTTAATACTATAATATATATAACATGTTAATATATTATATCATAATATATTATATATATATATTATAGTATTAATATATTATAATATATTAATACTATAATGTGTATAATACAAAGCCGCAAAAGAACAGCGTAATAAAATTGAAGTTTCTTCTACGACTGTGCATTTAGGATTAAAAGAGAAAGGAAAGATTACTTTTTGTCTTTAGTTTCTCTGACAATCGCACGAAAAATGTAAACAAAACACAAATTTTTTTACGTCTTAATGAGAAATCTTCTATATATATATAAATGAAATCCTCTATATAAAAATATTCTTTACTTTGTGTGATGCAGGATTCTGATTTGATCACATTTACCGCTACGTATACATCATTGTAACTAACGACAAAGATGCGGCACAATGCAACTTCTTGCAATGTAGTCTATTAAAACGCATTACTTAATTAAGAAAAAAAAAAAACGACTTTCGAGAAAAATATTTTGGAGAAATGCACAAATGCCTTCTCAAAGATATTGGGTTGTGTTCGGAAGATTCGTAGCGTTTTTCAATAGTTGCCATTACCGTAGATAAAAAAGAATAACGAATAAAGAAATACAAGTTAAAGAAATTTAAACACAGCTTTAAGTTTCGTTAAACAAAACGCTACGTACAGTCCGAACAACTCGAAAAAAAAAAAAAAAAAAAAACCAATTACTCTCTTTGTGAAAGTAAAACTTTCCTATCGGCATGAAAAACATACTACTTTTTCTCGAGTACTTATAGTAAAGAAAGAAAACAGCGAAGCTGAAATCGCACCGAAACAAAACTGCGATGACAATTTAGCGCACGTTGAATTTTAGTTTTAATAAACTATTTATAAAAATAAATTTGCCATGCACTAC
Organism: Pseudomyrmex concolor; assembly: GCA_014839585.1. Taxonomy (NCBI): domain Eukaryota; kingdom Metazoa; phylum Arthropoda; class Insecta; order Hymenoptera; family Formicidae; genus Pseudomyrmex; species Pseudomyrmex concolor. The sequence goes on along the minus strand of QVOB01019426.1, from coordinate 11,761 downwards.
ACATAGGTATTTTTTTTTTTTTCTCAATCGCGCATATCCAAACGCAATTTTTAATCAATTAAACCAATCTAGAAGCGAGTCTTATTCGCGAAAACCGTCAACATCAAACGGAAATAAAGAAGCGCTTTCCTTTAGAGGCTGCCCTTTTCTCTCTCAATTATAAGAGCCAACTTGTAATCAATATTTATTTACCAAACGTATGAAAGAGAGACTTTAGCGATAAGAGTATAGGTGCAACAAATATAGTCTAATTGTTTGAATGTCAATATTCAACGCTGTTCTAGCGCCGTCTTTTGGCGCGCACGCGGAAAGAGTTTTCAGGTCGAGTTTTCATTTTTCAAAAAAACTCTTTCGAAATCCGCCGGAACTAATGCCTTATCAGTAGATCATAAGCAGTTTGTAAGAGTAATATATATGTTATGTTTATAACTCTATACACAAAAACTACACGTAAAATAAAAAAAAGGAAGTACTTCAGAATAGTTTACAGACGTATTTCTGATCAAGCCTTTTTCACACATACATATGTGTAGAGCTGAATATTTAAAATTTCTTCTCTTTTTCTTTGTGTAGTATGTAACGGTATAACATATATTTGTGTTTCTTGTTTATATATATAGTACAAATATAATCCATTTATAAACAAAGAAATGATAAAAAGCCACTCACAACTACTTTTAACGCAGTCAATAATAAGTAAAAATAATTCTAGGTTTTGTAAGTTAGACGTTTTAAAATAAAGAAGTATATATAGTACATATGTTTTTTTTTTTTTTTTTTTTTTTTTTTTTTCAGAGACCAAATGCCTCAAATCGGACATTCAGAAACGATTAACAAGAGAAAATGTTTTATACTTCATTAATATAAATTTATACTTTTACCTCACTATATGTTACACTTGCTTTTTATCAGATTGTGATTTACAATCGACAGTTACTCGAAACAAATTATTTTTCCTTCGGGACAGTCTCGCCAGCAGCTGGCGGAGCGTTCCTGAAGTTCGGGAACTGTTCCCACGGGGCGGCCAGTTCGAATTTACGGAATTCCTGAGTCACCTCCAGTGGCTCGATCACTATTCTCTTCTGCTCATCGTCATAACGCACCTGAAGCAAAAAAGTCCAAAAGAAAATTGTACTTCAAATTTAAATATCGCAAACAATTACCTCAACATATCCAGTAAGTGGAAAATCTTTCCTCAATGGATGTCCTTCAAAGCCATAATCCGTGAGAATTCTTCGAAGATCAGGGTGATTTGAGAAGAACACACCAAACATATCCCATATTTCTCGTTCGTACCAGTCAGCAGCTTTGAATACACTGTTGATGGAATCAACTGGCGTCAACTCGTCAGTGTATGTTTTGACTCTGATACGCGAGTTGTATCGCAATGACAGCAGATTGTAGACCAACTGCAATGATGAATATATATACAAGACCTTGAGTACACATGTATTTTTACAAATATTATAACTTTATGTCACATTTGAATAAAACTTATATATTTTTGTATATAAAGTCACCTCAAATCTGTATTGTCTGCTGGGCACATCCAGCGCTGTGATATCTGCCAGGTTGACAAATTGTGTGTTATGATGGTCTTTGAGAAATGTGAACGTAGGAATGATGCCGTCGGGGCAGATCATTAACTCGAGTTCATCGCCAGCGGTTATCTGCACTTGTTGTATGTACTTAGGTAAACAATCGTTGATATAGCGACCGAAGTTTATTAAACGATCGACGTCAACGTGACTAGGTTTGCGCACGGTTGCTGAAAAAATGAATAAAGTGAAATGACGATCTTTTAAATACCTCGCACATTAAAGCAGAACACTCGAGAATCATTTCTTTTGACAAAACAAAATGTTGTTTTACATACGACGAGTTTCGGTTTTCTCGGATTTCTCGCCGGCTGTCGTAGTATTACATCTTATTGACGATGGGGCAGCGAGACCATAACCTGTCAAATGTGAATGCATGTGTTATTACATAATTCAGTGGAAACACCGTTCGCACGATCAATGCTCTTATTACATTTCGGTATAGCCGCGGGCAAACTTCGCGACAACTTCCAACAGTTCTTTAATATCGACGTCATTCTTATTTACAATTCTTATTTACGCTATTTTTGACAGATCAAGATACTTGAGAGCAGCTGCTACTGCTACTGAAAACAAACTCCCTGAGGGAGTCTCCCTCTACCCTTCACAAGACAGAGAAAAGAAGTATAGCGCCACTTGATTTTTACCGGAAGTATTGAACTGAAGTATTGAAATTAGAAGTGGCGGCAAATTAACATCGAAGAGATGCAACAAGGAGAAAATGTGAAAAAGATGTGTATATTTAATATTTGGAAACTTATAAACAATATATATAATGTACATATTATATAAATGAGCAGAAAAAAAAATATCGGTATATTTATTCAAAAACTATGATGGATCCAGACATCCATGGATGAACAGCAGCAACTATTCCATAAGAAGTTACACGACTCGACTTTTGAGACACTATTGAAGTTTGTGTGACAATCAGCTGGATTGAATAGTTCTGAAGATGCTGTGTCGCTCTAACGTCTGCAACTCAACAAGAATTGTAGCTATGGTATGTCTTAACTGATGAAACTTTGCCAAGGATAATTCAAACGTTATGTACTCTCCTGTATTGAGAATCCACTCCATTATGATAGTTGGTTCTAGCACTCTGTTTAATATACTGCAACATGTTGAAAAAGTAGCATTTATAAGTACAGAATATAAAAATACAGATTTGTATAAATTTATATATTTTATATACTGTATAAATCGTAATTATTATATCATAAAAACACACGTACCTAGAGGAAATAATAATATCCACGCGCCATCTGCAAGATACCAAGTGTGGATTGAATTTTGTTTTCTGAATTAATCCCGAAATTAGATCTGATCTCTTTGGACCGTAAATTACAGAACATAAATCTTCTATGCAATCTGAAGTCAATCTGTAATACACACAAGAGGTGTGTATTAAATATCATATAATCGTTATGATAAATAATTGCCTAACTTTGTCAAGAATCAAGCTGACTTTTCATGATGAAACTAAATGCATTCAAATAAAAATGCGTTCTTATAGAATGTTAGTCACACAAGAGATATTCTAAGATCTGCACAATCATATGTTATGTTATTTACTTCAGTTCTTCTAAACACTGCTTGAACTCTGCAGGTTTGACATTGTGATACTGAGAACGTAGATATATTTTTAAAATCGTGAAAATAGCAGCATAATATTCATCCACTTGGTCTTCAGGCATGTTATACTTCTTGCTTATCCGTTCCAGTACACCTTCCTCTATGTGTTCCTGTTCTATTGCTTTCACTGCGACTGCAAGTTTTCAGATAGTCTTTATACGTGTGTTTAGATAGTTTATCTACATGTGTATAAATATTTATAAATGTAAATAATAGCGCATGAACGTATATTTATTTAAAATGAATGAACTCTTCTCTACGATAACATACGTTGTATCAATGGGCGTGCAATTGTTTTCTTTAATTCTGCCAGATGTTTTGTTTTACTTCCTAAAACACTCAAAAGTTGTGTCTGAAACGAAGTCGTTTTTTTTTTTTTTTTTTTTTTTTTTTTTTTTTATCACAGTGTGCAGGCAACTTTTTTGGAGACAGCTGTTTTTGACAGATCTCTACTCCAAACTCGGATCTAAACTCTTGCACAGTGAAAATAAAATGTCGCGTCATCTATATTGTAGATTAGGAATTACCATTTCACACAAACGCTTGCTGCTGCAAATAGAGATCTCTTTAATCGGATATTTAACAAAGAACGGAACCGCTTGAGCGCCAAAATAGTTCTGATCTCCGCTTTTACAGTTCGAGTTCCTCGTGCAAATTATTTGACGAGCTTGTAGGCAGCATACATTGTCCACATCACGTATCCAGGATATTACATTTGTACAAAGAATTGTGTAAATTATATAATTTTGAGCTTAGTACAAAACAAAAAAGTGAACATTTTCCTCATATGCTTTGTTGAAGAGTACGCTAGCGTCTGACCGTGTGGCCTAATGGATAAGGCGTCGGACTTCGGATCCGAAGATTGCAGGTTCGAGTCCTGTCACGGTCGAGAACAGTTTAATTTTTTGCGTTTTTTTTTTTTTTTATTTATTCTTGTTGTTTAAAACATGTCAAACATACCACTCACATTATGCAGAATTCTCGTATATTTTGCTATTTGTTTACTCTGTTTATTTTTTTAACGTAAGGAGTATTTATATATTCAACCATTGTTTCTGATAACTTAAAAATTTTCCATCATTGAAACCAAAGAAAGAATTTACGAGAAGTAAAAAGAGTACGTAAAAAGAATATATATTTAATGTTTACACCGTCATAAAATCTATAGATATAAAATAATGAATAAATTTATGAAGTTCGAAAATATAACAGAATTACATCGATAAACGTTTGTCTTTCTGTTTTGCGAACAATTGCAAATCAACCACGTTTCAGATGTTTGATGCAAATGTGATTCTTTAACAACAAACACCAAGACCTTCGATAGCTCAGTTGGTAGAGCGGTGGACTGTAGTCGAATGTGTAAGATAGATATCCATAGGTCGCTGGTTCAAATCCGGCTCGAAGGAATTTTTTTTTTTTTTTTGTCTTTTTATTTTTTTTGTTTACGAGAAATCAGTTAAACAATAATTATAAACCCGTTTTAATTTAAAAATTATAATTATTTTGCGTTGAAACTTGCTAAAATTTTTTATCTTAACGGAGATCTTTCACTTACATATTGCAGTTTCCATAGAATTAAATAATATTTTAATATTTTCTATTTTACACATATATATTTATATAAAGTCACACATTATTTTTTTTTTTTACACTGTAATATACTTTACAATAAAAACTACATATTTCATCATTTACAAAATATTTTTCTTAAGAGAGAGAGAGAGAGAGAAACTTAAGAGAAAAAACTCTGAAATCTCACACAGTTTTCCATTCATCACTATTGTATGAAGATTTGTGTGAAGATGATTTCGCGGTGTGTACGGCCGTGTCCGTAATATTGACGCTTTGAAATCGAACGGAAATCGGAAACCCTTCGATTCGAAAAACTTAGAAGATAGAGAGCGAAAATTAAAAAAAAAGTACATTTCAAATAGAGGATATAAAGAAAAATACGTGGAGAATGTACGTTTTCGAAGATAATGGATACACATGGAACGACATTGATTACCGTGTCCCATATAGAATAACGTGTCAAAAAATGAACTTCGTCACGCCGCGTGGTGTATACAGTCGAGGGAAAATTGGAAGGAAATGAAGAGAGAAAAAAAACGCCGTTTCGATATAAGTAACAACGATAATTCGTTTACGAGGGTGGGTCTCTCTCTCTCTTTCTCTCTCTCTCTCTCTCTCTTTGAACTCCCGCGTCGCATCATTTCGCGTGTCACCCGCTGATTCCGCGCTCGTCGATGGTCGTTGTATTTATCTATTTTGGGGATCGGAATTCTCCCTGCGAGGGTGCGCCACCCCTTTCCGTGTAATCAAAACGAAATGAATTAGCCCCGACACGGGACCGCGCCTAAATGTTGCTTCTCGCGGCGTCGCTTTCGACGTGGCTTTTAAAATCCTTTCTCACGCTCGTGTGTGACCTAGTCTCGAGAATTATGTACGAAGATCAGAAAGTCGATACAAAAGCCGTTCGGGACGCGTCTTCTCTTGTAATTGATAAAATTAACCAGTTGCGCGCGCGTTTACACTAAAAGCAATCCAGGAATTTCGTTCCAAATGGCGTCTATTTCAACTATCGAGCTTTGAATATTTGATTATCTAACATTCTTCTCTCTGAGCTCAAGCGGAGAAAAAATCTCTGCAAAAAAAAAAAAAAAATAATAATTGCTCACATCACACAAAGCTAATTACAAAAATTCCGTGTAATTGCATAATGCAGCAACTATCCCGCATGTAAAAGCACATCGCGTTTGCGTTGATTTGCAACGCGAGGATCAGCTCGAGAAATAGAAAAGGTGGCAACACGTGCTGCCACCCCCTGACGTCCAACTCCGGACGTGGCGTGGCGTGGGGGATGGAAAACGCGTCAACGATACCGTCGCAGCGGGGGCTTACCGGAGCGATAACGCCGTAACCAGTGACGTACATACTTTGCAAAGATCTCATCATGCGGGATCAATTAGGGTGATTGTGTGTGAGACGCGCGGGGTCAAACGTGACGTTCAAGCGTTTTTTCAAGCGGTGAAATCGATAATTCGTCAGTAGGCCGTTAAATCGTATTTATTTACACTGATCGTTTCAGAAAGCGTGCTCGTGCATGTAACGAGAGATCTAACGTATTTAAAAACAAAAAATCTCAAGTAATGTCAAAAACTTTTAATTGAACGTTAAAACAAAGCAATGTTGCTAATATTTTCCGAGCGCGCGTACCAAACGAACTTTATTAGCTACTAAATTACTTTTTCGATATTCTATCATGAGCTTAAAGCGTGGTTAATATTTCTTGGCGAGTGTGCGCATGCAGCCGCCGCCGCCGCCGCCGCGGCGCGTTGTCGGGCGGTGCGCCTGTGCGCGAGCCAAGAACGACGGAGGTAGAGGGCGAGGACGCGAACGCGTGGCGAGGGGGGACGATAAAGGGAAGGAACGACGTCGTCGAAGCAGCAGCGGCGGGCGCTGTGTGCGAGGGTGGCGGGGTTGAAGGCGAAAAGAGAGAGAGAAAGAGAGAAAGAGCGAGAGGGAGGGTAGCGCCGGAGAGCTGTGAACGCGTCCGCGGCGTCCGACGCTCTCTCGCGCAGTCTGGTGCCACCGGTCGCGATAGATTCACGTGCATCGTGTCGATCGGATCGAGCGAGCGCAGTCGCGAGAGCTCAGAGGGTGTCTCGGCGCGATCGCAACGAGACCCTCGGAGCGAGAGGAGTCACGAGTCGCCACCATCGAGCGAAACCGCTCCGACGACGTGCGGAAGTTACAGAAGAGAGCTCCGCGGAATTTCGCGAGGAAGGCGCGATCGCGAGTCGTTCGGACTCGCGGAGAAAAAACGGCGGTGTAAGTAAGCTGAGTGCAAGCACAGCGCCGATTCGCGAGCCACCTGTCTTGGCGAAGTGAGTGACGGTCTCGCGGGGGAGAGCCCGGGGCGCAGTCCTAGGTGGGTGATCGCCGTTCGATGCTCGTCCTGGCGACGCAAACGGTTCAGGCGAACTCGCCGCGGGTAGCACGGTGGAGAAAATCGCGGAAATGAACGACGTCGACCGGCAATCGCGCATCAGGATGGACAGGTAAGAGAGAGAGAGAGAGAGAGGGAAAGGCACTTCCGGATTTACTACATTTCGTATATCCTCCTGCCGCGGAGACATCCGTGTATCACACGGCAATCAATTCGCCCCTTTCGGTCTTTACCGCGTAATGGCGTTGATTGGGGATCGATCGCGTGCCAGGGTGTCGGACAACGCTGCTCTCCGCAGCTGGCCTGCCCCCTGTTCACATTCGCCGAGGCGAGGGTACAGGTCGCAGCCGTTCAACGTGGACTGCTGCTGTTCTGGCCGGTGGCGGCGGATCGATTTTCGTGGGCGAGAGGCGAAGGGGCAGGGGTTTGAGCGAGCGAGCGAGGGGCGCGGAAACGGGGGCAGGAGCGCACCGTGTGCGTGGGCACCAAGGGTGGTGTATATGCATGTGTGTACGACCGTGTGTGTGTATGTGTGTACATATATAGAAGCATATAATACGTATTCGAGGGTGGCTTCGAGAGAACGGGTTAATGAGTTTTGAGAACAAAAACTCGCGAGGGCAGGACGTTCCTCGATAGATACGGGAGAAGGGTGAGAAAAAAATCCTACGTTGGCGCGGTTCTCGTTCGTATCTCGTCTTGCGGAAGAACCAGCGACTTTCGGTCCCGAATCGTCGCTCGCGAGAGACATATCGGATGTGATATTGTCGCAGTGGTTACGGTGGGTGTGCGGTCCGACAAAACCGCCGCCCCGCTGACGTCCGACTCTCTCCGGCGAGAATCGGTGTCGATTGTCGGCGGAGCTGATACTTAGTGCCGATTTTCGAAGGTGCAAATGCGCAGAATGCGATCGTGAAACGCACGCACCTTCCTGCCGACACCTGCGCTACGATCGCTTTGACTCGTTTCCGACGCACCATTTAACGTAACGTATCTCGCGATATGTTACGGACACTGATCGCGATATACATTTCATTTGCTGATACACATCTGGGCAAATAAGTTTTGCGCGTTTTACGAACAAATTTTATCTTTGTGTGTGTAATTACATCGTTTCGATCTTGCATGTAAGTTTTTATAATTATTTATTACCAGTAATAAAAAAAAAAAAAAAACTGTCATGTGTATTGCAAGATTTTTTTTCCGAACAAGATAGACAAAAAGAAAATCGAGAGAGATCGGTGCTATCTGTCCGTTTGTGTATTAAAAGACGAAAAAAAAAAAAAAAAAGCAACGGCAATCCATCGGTTCGATCCGAGAGCTTTCGCGTGTAGAATTTCAGGGAGTATTGAATGGAAAGAGAAATTGAAATATATTTCTCGAGAGAGTCTGAAGCGCGTAAATTAGCGTTGATTTTTTATGGGGAGAGCCACGGTAGAAATATGCCACATCTTCTTTCACGCAAAAAGAAGAAAAAGAAGAAAAATCCAAATGCAAAGACATGTAATACCTGGAGGCTTATCTGTTGCATTACATATCGATTGCAACGCTTACTCATCTATCTATGTCGTGAAATTGATACGTTATACGCTTTATCAAGTGGAGTGCTTCGATAACGGTATCCGGTGACTCGCGAGTATATTTGTTCTTCTTCTTCTTCGTGGGACGTGATTTCGAAAATCTTCGGATTCGGTCTTGTCGCTGATAAGAAATAAAAATGAACTTCTGAATCTCTCTCTTTCTTTCTTCGTAACGTTCTTGATGCATCTCGATCTAGGGCCAACGTGTTACGTGATTTGCGCAAATCTACTCTCAGACATTGCCACGTACCGTTTTTCGCAAAATTATTCCGACAAAGTGATCAATTGTCATTCCGGGAAATCGCTCTGCGAGAAAACTCACGCGTGGACCGATCGGCTAAGTTGCACATTTTCTACGAGAGAATCAGCTATTTATTTTTATTCAGTCGACACACCACGCACACACACACGTGTGTCGCTATCACTTCCTAAGTATTTGCGCATCAGCTTGACCGTAATGTCAATTTTAAGAGAGTGAGTCAGTTCTCTGAAGAAGAGTTTACTTTTCAGTGAAAAAAATCTGAAAACTTGTCATTTTGTTTGATTCAGTCTCGATTGCTTGATAAATTCGTGCTAACCGAGGCCGTAAATAGGCCAAAAAAATTTTGGCTCTAACGTCACTCTGTTGTTTTGTCGAGGAATACAACCGGCACTGTGAAAAAAATATCTCGTCATATTCAGCGCGCACGTTCCCGATATCGTTCCGTGTGCGAGGAACGACTGAATAATTATTGAGACCCGCGGAAATGTCGCCCCCGTTCGTGAACAAAAATAGTCGTGCGCTGCGACGTCACTTTGACTTCTCACAAGTCGAGTCTTTAAATCTCAAGTTCTGTCTCGATGTAACTGTCATTGCTTCGAGTCCTTGGGACATAGTCGTCTTCTTTTTCGGGAGTTTCGAACAATCGGGAAAGAGATTGAATAAACGCCGAGATAAACTGTTCTTTTGATTTCCAAAATGCTTGAGTTGCGTGAAACAATTATTTTGTTTATAATGAAAAAAAGGAATAGCAATGGGCTCTGAAATTATTAGAATATTTTAGAACGTTTTTTTTTTTTTTTTCAACATTTCTCATCGCGCTCAAAAATGTATACAATGTATACAAGAAAACTACGTTTTTTTTTTTATTTTGATATAAAGTTGCCAAATATTTTCGAAATGGGAAAATAAATAAAGCGGTTTTCTAACGACATCCATAAGTAATGAGAAACCAGATGTTTTTGTGCAAATCCCTTTCCAGTGCGAATACGGCGCGAATACACTTCGTGTACATCAATAATGACTGATCGCTGATTTCCACACTTATATTGTATTAGTAAACAATCGGTTTAATAATACATACGCGTGTGTATCATATTTCTAATTGATGTTTGTTTTATATAATATCTCTCTCATATTAGAACTCACCGATGTAACTTTAGATTTTTATTTATTCGCGTTTCCCTCTCCCTCACATTTTTGTGCTTTTTGCTTTGTAATATTTCGGTTCTCGCTCCGCTGCGTGTTGACGCACACAACGCGTCAACTTTGCAACAAAAACATTTCTCAGCAACCAAAATTTTTGAAAAAATTGCCGTTTCTCTTTATTTATTTCTTTTTCCGTCTTTTCCGTCCTCGACGCATCAAACCGTGTGAATTGGGCCTAACGAACCGCCAAGATCCGTGGGAACATCGATCGCGCATTGGTATATCCGTCGTTCGGCGGTATTTGGGTACGTGCCATACGAAACTCCATCTTCTCTCTCTCTCTCTCTCTCTCTCTCTCTCTCTCGCCGCTCTGACCCTCTTCTCCTGATCCTCCTTTCGGTCGATAGACCCCGACGGACGGGGTTCGCAGTTACGTTCCTTCTTCTCTGCGCTTCTGACGACGTTTATCGTTCGTCAAATGCGTCCCACCAGCGTCCCGAACAAACACCAAATGAGTTTATTCTACAACATCAACGGACATGAAAATTGTATCGGGCAATCACGAGTCGAAAACTACTTTTCGAATACAATAATTGCGAAGCTCTGACCGGCTTTTGTGCTATAGTTTCGATCGCTTTCGCGTCATGCGCACGTTTCGCGATTATTTGAAGCCTTTTGAACCGAGAGTAATCAGAGTCCTTTTTTTTTTTTTTTTTTCAACCCTTTCAACACATTATCCCATTGTTTCCAACAAATGTTTCCGCTTTTCGTTTGAAATACAATGAATTCTTTCGCAGTCGGCTCGATTGTGCGCGCGTTTTGCGCTCAAGTTTCCACAAAACGGACCGATACAATTTTTTTTTTTTAATTCGCTTCGGAGAGTTTGCCCTTCTATTCGAATCTATTTTCGCGGTTCGATAGCTCGCGATATGTTCCGCGAAAATGCCCGATAGGCGCGCGCGCGAGTGAGTGTCTTCGAAACGAGGATCGTTTTCAGTGTGCAAAAGCAGCGCTCGGGGCAGAAGATAATAGAATATGATGATAGATAATATAGAAGTGATGTAAGTGCCTCGGACGAATGATCTTTCACGAGTAGAGCACACGATGGGAAACCGAAGCGAATCGAAACTCGTTGTTCTCCAACTCGAGCGGACGAGCTGGAAAACGGATTTGGTGAAGTTTGCGCTCTCCTCTCTCTCTCTCTCTCTCTCTCTCTTGAATTACCGCTTTCAAATTGCTTGCTTGTGCGACCAGCGAAGTGTACAGTAACCATTTGTCATTTCGTGGATATACGTTCACAATTGGTGACGTATGAATCACCAAGTACTCTGTTATATCGTACGGTGTACGTTAGTGCTCAATAATTCGCAAGTTCTTTGACAACACTTTCGTATTAGTTTTTCTAGCACAACTAATCGATGTGTAACAACATTTATTTTCCAAGACTTGAATTTGTGAAATTAACTTCTATACGTGATGTACTTCTTGCTTTTGTGTTTACACTGATAAAAAAAAATAAAATACTTGCATTTTCAACAAAATGTATTTAGTTCGCAGTTAATTGTTACTTGAAGTGCTTTTTTGTTAA
>QVOB01019401.1:0-45929 GCA_014839585.1 Pseudomyrmex concolor | reverse complement strand
GTAAATGTAACGAAATTTTGATAATAATAGCTTGGGAGTAATTGTAGTGTCTCTTTGTTCTTATTGTAACGCGCAACTTCTACGCCTACCGACGTAAATTCTGAAATCGATTCTTTCCGTATTTCGGAAAGAGTTTTTTTATGCTTCAAACAAGAATATTTTAAAGAACGATATTAAATTCGGAAATAATTATTATTCGATCGTCTTCGGCTTTGAAATTTTAGCTATCTTCGGAACACGCACACGAGCGGGCATTATAGCACGTAGCGCAATCATGTGGTCTCCGGCCTTTTAAGTAAGATAACTTAAATTCTAGGAGTAAGGAATCTTCATCAACTCGCGAAACGCTAAAGACCGTGAACTAACCATATTTGATTATCGTATCGAGGTAAATTATAATAATCGACCTTAGCCGAAGACGTCTCGGGTGTCTTTGTCTTTCGTTTCTTCTTATATATGTGACCGCAACTTTGAACTTGAGCCGCCGCCACTTGTTTTTTTAACAAAAAGACATAAGTCGGAAAAAAAACCGCAAATTAGCAACAAAAGAACATTAAGTCCTTGTACATCTTTTGCTGTTTACCCGATTGGTCGTGCTAACTTAATAGACATGAGCTATTCGAGAACCGATATCTCACAGGAGTGGGAGAAGTGATGGAAGTGAGCGTGGCGTAGGTCACGGTCAACCGCTGCATCATATCGAGGCTCGATCTCTCAACTCGCGAACGCGAGCCGTGCGCAGGTTTCTCGCGGCATTATTTCTAGCACGCTTCTTCGCGTCGTCGTTGTGGTCGCGAATGCATAAGTTACTGTCTCGCTTTAATTATTACCGCATCGGTTCTAATTTCAAGGGGGAGTTTCGCGCAATGTGAACGCGCGGAATGATGGTCCACATTCCGCTTTTGTCAAACGGATTAATCCTCTCAGACCGGAGCCGTTGTAATGAGAAAGAAAGAGGGAAGAAGGGGAAAAGGAGGGGAGATTTGTAGGGTGGCTTTCGCCAACTTGCGCGCCGCATTCGGGCCTTGGCTACGTCGCAGCTGCGCGAGGCGACTATTAATTCAGGTTGACACTTGAGGTGTTTTGAATTATGGCTGTTGTATCGGACTATTAATTTTCCCGCGCGGGATGATGCCTCGGCGAATCGCGGGCGGTGTGAGAAACTCGCAGGTAAAGACGTTCGCAACACTCGCGGCGGTCGGACGACGTTCCCGTGGCGCGACATGTGTTTGTGATTGTAACATTCCACTCTGTTTCTAATTCACAATTCTCGCGGCATTCTAATTCACAAACCGCTACTGCAGTTTCGTCGGCGGATTTTCGAAAAAAGGATAAAAGAACGAATATAGTAGCTAGTCAATGATAAAATACAGAAGAAAAGCATTTAAATTATAAATTACCTGTATTTTATAAATAGAATTGCGATCATATGCCGCAGAGAGAAGTGCGTACAAATTATTACTAACTACTGAAGAAAGTTGTTAAAAAAAAAAAATTGTTCCGAAACAAGATTACAATCACGGATTTTAATATATAGATGCCAAAGTTACGAAGCTCCCGACCGCTGTATATTTCGAGATCGACCCATTATTCAATTTTATCCGATGATTTTCTGCTTGCCGTACTTTACGGGGGATATAATAGATTTTGATTCGAGCTTCACTTTTTCGCACGCGGACACAAGGTCCCTCCGAATTTTGCCGTGTCTCGCGCTGAGTCACGCCGCTAAATAAGGGATACGAGAGAGCAGACCGTCGGGAAATCCCCGACGCCCTGCCGTGTGTGTTCAAGGGCCAGGGGTTTCACAAAAGACCGGGTCGACGCGTTTCGAATTGATCATTCGCAAGCGTGAGCGAATTCGTGCGCGCTCTCAGAGAAACGCGCGACGAAAAGAAGAGAGAAAGAGCGCGCGCCGTTCATCTTATCGACGCACGGCGCGTCGTCGCTTCTCGGTGCGAGTTTCGCTAATGAGATAAAATAAAAGAAGAATAAGAGAGCGAGAGAAAAGAGCGCAGAGAGTCACGCTTGTCCGACTGATGCAATCTACCGTCCATTAAACGAGCCTCAAGGCTCTCTCCCTTCCCCCATCTCTCTTTTTGTCTCCGTTTCTCTTTCTTGCCAACGTCTTGCTCTCGAGAAAACGCGCGCGCTTCTTTGCGTAACCAACGTAGTCATCATCCCGCGCTAGGATAGCTTAATTATTGTTGCTCGTTGGTGATTAACAATTATTATGAGTCAAGCGTTTCCTTGGCAAGGACGCCACGTAACGCGCGAGACGCACATCGCGACGCGAGTTCCAAGCGCGATTAACCGATGACCTTTAACGACACCGGCCGATTAATCGCGCAGGAAAGCACAAGCGGCACGCGCACTTTTGCCGCGTCGTCGCGAAATTAAGCGATCAGTTAAGTTCCTTCGCGATCTTCGCGCAGTTCCTCTGTATCTTCTCGAAGTTCGACTGTAGCCGCATTGTTGCTTTTATTGCGCTGTATTATTACTTGCTACACAATATGATTATTTACCGAAATAAATTATCTGGTGAGAAACTACGAGGTCACGCGAATCGCCGCGAGATTACTTTTACAAGTTCGAAGTTCGTTAATGTGAAACCTGAAGACGATTGCAGATAAAGAATTGCAGATATTATAGCTGAGGATAATTGCTCCGAGTGTCTCTCCCTGCTCGGATGCGGAGATCCTAGACTCGGGAGCAAGAAGAAATTAATTGAGCAAGCGACTTTGGTTTTACAGTAACACGGAAATGGGGAATAGAAACGTATGTCCCCGCCGCTGGTAAATCATTAATAACGGCGGAACAAGCCGCCGGTCGTACCGAAGTACATTAAATGTATAAATCCATGATCTATTATTATTATCCAGCGCGTGCATTACGTGACCGTCTCTTTTCCTCTCTCTCTCTCTCTCTCTTTCTCTCTTTGCTGCTGCTGCTGCTGCTGCTGTAGCAGCAATAACTTTCAATATGTAATTCTCGACATTGGGGGAATAAATAGTCGCATATTTCGCCGTGAATATATGCGAAATCGCGCACGTCCCACGCCACGAAGGCGTGCGAAAATTCAACGCGCGTCGTGATCGTTTCGGGTGCCACGCGAAATCTCGGAAATATCCCGATGCACTTTCGTGCGGCGCATCGAAACGTGTAATGATTTCGGCAGAAAACAGAATTTCATCGGGCGCCTGTTATTGTGGGGGGTCCTTCCTCCCGTCCCGGTTGTTACGCGGTATAATTTTAACTTGCGGCGAGAGAATTCTGTCGCGTGACGAATGTGATCTAGAACCGAAATTATTTAGTATTTATCTCATGTCAAATACCAGCATATAGCCGATAGCGAAGGAAATCAAGTAGCAAATTAACCAGTTTTTTCGTAAAAAAAGCAAATGTTTGAGCAAGTGTTTACACAGCCGGCAGCTTTTTGGCAAGTTTTTGGGCATTTACGCCGTCACTCTTACAAAAACAATAATGAGGAATCTGAAACCCGTAAAAAATTAGCTCTTTCCCCCTTCTCCCGGAATATTACTCCAAGGTACGTGTAAGAAGTTCGTCGGCCTCGGCGGCGCCACGGTGGCGCTCGGGTAACGTTACAGGTCCGGTATAAAAATATATACTTTTTTTTTTATTAATTGAGAATTATGGCCATTCCAAAAATCACTGATTCAATCCTTTGAGATCGTGCCGAGCGAACTTCTGAATTCGATCTCACTGAATTCCCGTCTTGTTCACCTTCAAATTATGTATTAGAAGGATGGTTTAGTCTTCTGAGAATTTTGCCGAATCATCGAATGATCTTCAGCCACGTGACGCAGAAGAGCCGTAGGCGATTCTTTTGGCTTCTCGTCACACTCTTAAATCAATGTTATGACGAATTTTAGCGCGGTGAAACTTTATATATTTCGAACTTCTCGTTTGTTACACAGCCCGCCCGGAGACGCATGGAGCAGACTAGCGACGATGGTGAATTTCTTGGAGAAACTAAATTACAGCAGGACAACTTTGATTCAGGGCAAGGATGCCGAGGGTCGCGAAGAAGGTAAGAATTCGACAGTTATTCCTTGAATTTTTTTTTTTTTTGTATCTGGCAAACAATTTTCGCAGACTTTGCCTTTGATTATAAAATTCTGTTGACTCATAACAATACGTTTTCGACGGTAAAATGTCTAATCATCAATTGCGCTCGCGAACGATCGACTCGGCGATCTGTCAGTCAGACCTGGACCAGACTTAATCGAAAAAGCTGCGTTTCTTGTAGTCTGCGAAGTCGGTGCCTGGTCTGTTGACCCGTAGGTAGCGACGGTTGCGTAACGGTGAATACGTTCGACATGACCACTGCAGTGCCATTCTCTTTGCGGCCATTTAGTAGCGTGTGGCCAATGGTCTTTCAGCGTGCGTGCAAGCCACATCGCCACTATATGTTCGCCGCACGCATGTTATGAATACACAAATTGCATTGCCCCGGAGCTCATTCACGTGTAGACCTCACCGCGACTCCGGTGACGTCTTCCGCCAATTTTTTGGCGATCGTCACGCGCATAGTCGCATCACCGTGATGTTTGATTATATTCTTCAAACTGTGCTCACAGTTTCAGGATTAACAATAGCTTATCGTTTTTTTTTTTTAAATCATTCTTTTAAGAGAGTAAATTTAAAATTTTTTGTCACATATTTAGTTTGAAAAAAAAAAGAGATTCGTTTTTACATCGACATTTTTTTTTACAAAGAAAAATAAAAGTGTTTACATAATGTCATATTAAAAATTTTTTGCGCGCAACGTAAATAAATCACGGTTCGATCATTTCTTCTAGCTATTCACGATCGTTGGCAAAGACCTTGGAAGAACAACTGGTCGCGCAAATGCCTACTTGAATTAAACACGACGAAATTTATATATTTTCTCCTCTAGATAGCTAGACACGATCGCGAGTTCTATTTCGAACTGGGTCTTCCAACGGGTCCGTTCGCCTGGAAACTAGCGTTCTAGTTTCGCGGCGCGTCCTTGCTCGCGGTACACTTACCTCTAAATCGAGTATGTACGTACGTAGAGAAGTGCGCGTTGCTCATAGTGAATATCACTTTACGCGCACGTCGGTGAGGCTGATCACACGGCTGACTAGAATTGATAAGATTGCCAAGTCTCCCAGTCACACGAGAAATTGAAATTTTCGCTAACGCCTGTCTCTCCAAATCGCTGACGAGATAGAACAGAATTTTTATTGATTATCGCAATTACTGAATACAAATGGATTTTACTCTCTTTGATGATTTTGCGAACAAAGAACCGTTCGAAGAATGTTGATATCTAAGTATATCTTCGATTATCGCATTCGCGCGCAATTATTTTTTAATTTTGTCTCAGATTATAATTTCGTGTTGCAAGTTATTATCGCATCTAAGTTCGTGTTACGTTATCAAAAAACTTAAGTTGCCGAAACACGAAAAGCGACGAGTTAGCAGAATTACACTTGACCGACCTTCTAAATCGCATTGCATAGACATCTGAGCTCCTTTTTCAATACGTGATACGCATCTTTGCGCGTCGTTCGCGTGAATTTAAGGTCAACCTGTCGCATACCGTTGAAAGCTCAGATTTGACACATCTACTTTACCATTAAAGACCTATAAAAAAAAATAACGTAACTTGAGCAACATTACACATGTGTACATGCGCGAAGTGTTACCGAATCTTCGCGTTTTTTTTTTCAGAATTAGAACTCGTTAAACTGCCAGAAGATATCACGTTGGCGGGTTTTACTCCTCTTATGCTTAACCCTCAGGATCCTTGCTATGTGGAAAAAACAGAAGACATGGTGAGTTTTATAGCGCGTTAATTATTTATAAGTCGTTTAAGAGCGTTACGTTGACGTGTATACGTACTCATAAGGAGTCTATACATTCTTGATAAGAATAAGTCTTAAAAAACAAAGTTTGTTTAAACTTAAGACATTTATGTTTCGAGAAAAATTCCAAGTTCTGGAAAGAACTTTAATATGTCCGGGAATATCCGCGTTTCTCGCTCGACGTCTACAGATAAAACTCGGAACGCGTTTTCAGGAAGTGGCTCAGGTGTGTCTCAGGATAAGCAAGATCCTTTTCTTCGGTCAAGTGTTCTTGTGCGGCTTGGAGACACCGGTACTGAAGCTGCAAAAGAGCGAGACCGGTGTTAACGAATACGTTTCCGTGGTCGAGGCCTCGAGCACGAGTTCACCGAGTTCGCCGCCGACACAGGTAACTGTCGTAAATCTCTGGCTCTCCGGAGAAAACGCACAAAGTACAGTCCGCTAAAAAAAAAAAAAAAAAAAAAAAAACAGCGACAACTGAAAGAGAGTCGATCGCTGTACTTACAGATTTAAAATTATTTCTAATTCTTTCTATAAAATGTATTTCACGTACAATCGAAAAATTTAATATGGAAATTTATATAAATACTGTTTTATTATTTTATTGATTTATTATTTTATTGTTTTATTGTTTTATTATTTTTATTTTTTCAAAACACGATTCGGAGCAGAACTGGAGATTAAGAATGTCTTTTTCGAAATTTTCAATCAGATTGCTAGTACGGGTATTATCCAAGGAACGGAATTAATTCACTTGCAGAGCGATTCAGAACTTCTGGTAGAGAGTTATAGCGAAGGAGAAGAAGAATCGGTTTCCACATTGAGAAGATTACCCTCGTGCAGTAATATGCCCGACGATATGACAGCTCCCGTGGCGGCGGTCGAGATACGGTCGCTGATCGAAAGGAAGGAGGAACTGGAGAGACGACAGCGGAAACAAGATCGGCATCGACAGCGAGTACAGGTGAACATAAAAGCATATGTTTCATATTATATTTATATTCTACGGATACACGTTGTCATACACGTGTCATACACATTGTCGGCATCAGATTTGCGACATTTTCGTGAACATGGCAACTCTATCGCATAGCTCGTGCTAGGCAAGAGATGCTATGAGCGACGTTCGGTTGCGCGCAGGATCGATGAGGAATCTCGCCGCTTCCAAATTTAGCTTGCGCCGCGCGCAATCTTCCGCCGATGGAGACGTCGTCCGCGAATATCGGTGCCGAATGATTATCCAACCGCGCGATACTGCTCTAACCACCGATCTCCATCACTCGCTTCTCTTCCCTTCTCCTCGCTTTCCTTCTTCTCGCTTCGAGAGACGGCCGACAAAGTATCGGCCAAACGCCATTTATCGTGACTAAGTCGAACTAAATCAAGAGATTACAACGCGCGCACGCTGCTTCCTTCGCGAAAGAAGCCAGCGGATACTCCGCTCCTTCTTTCGCATTCCTCTACCCTTCGAATGCACCCTATCCTTTTCCCAGCCCCCCGTGTTCGTTCTTTTATTTCGAACCGCGCGATTCTCTTTCACCGCAGATTCTCTCTCCGCACAGCACGCAAGCCCACGTTTTTATTTACGGCATCAAAACTCCTCCTTTTTTGCATATTTATTATCTTACCCCGGCTTGGAGCCGGATTTTGTGCATACTATATAGTTGGCCGCGCGTACTCCTTATCCTCTTCTCGGTATCTTTTGGAAGAAAAAGAAGGAACAAAAGGAAAGAAGTGGACTGGCCAGAGATCCTATACGCGCGCGCGATTGTGTTGTTTTTTTATTTTTTTTTTTGCAGCTCGATTTTTTTGCGTGAGTGTAAATTTCCTTTTTAAGCGTATAAGGACAAATAATTGACGTTTATGTTTTTTGTTTATGACAAAAAAATCACTATCGGGAAAGATGATATTTCTAGATATGTCAATAAATTGAAAAAGTCGCGCGTTGTATATTTTCATACTGCCGGCTATGACGCTGGAAATCTATCAAATCCGCGCGCTTCGAAATATCTTCTCGATTTACATCTCTAGCATCGAAGAGAAAAGCCACGGGAGCGAACGATCGGCCACGAAATTCGCTTCGTCTTATCCGGAGTTTATCGGGCTTTCTCACGCCATTCGAAAAGGCGCGATATAAATTTTACCGGTATCTCTTGAATTTTTCGAGCGCGCACTTTTATCACGCGGAGCGAAACTGCAGGCGAAACACGGACCTCGGTCCCGTAACTCTCAGGCCGTGGAATTGTTTCGAGGATAAAGTTCGGCGGAAGGACCGGTGTGACCCCGCCGAAATAAATAGCGGCGATATCGTAGCCGTCGGTAGTTTGTTCGACAGCGTGCGATGCAGTTTTATCGTAGGTCGTGTTTCTCCACTGTCTTTCTCTCTTCTCGATATTCCGTTTTGGTTTTTGCACCGGAACTTTTTCGCGTCGAATCGGTTTTTCCTTTTGCAAGGCGTTTGGTGAGGCGTGATAACAAGTGCGCGGAGAATTTCATTCCCGCGAACCCACACACGACGGATAAGAATTTTTTTTTTTTTGCCTTTTGATGTACATATAAATAAGGTTTTGCACGATCGCGTATATTCTTATATATCTAGAGTCTGATTTCTCGTGAAAATTTACAACGCGATAAACTCGTGCGTTTGCACGTGTAATTGGAATATTATAGTCGCGAATCGCAACCACACGTGTAAAAGTGGTGTCTGGAAACTCGCATGGGTCAATTTTGACGCCTGAATGAACCTGCTCCGGAATGTAGACCAATTCTGTTGTATACGCATACATCTCGGAACCAGTTTTTCCGCGGACAACGGTGAATCTGAATTATGCCACTCTCGCGAGTTGAGTGAATTGCGGTTTGCATATCCCGCAAAGCGCAATGGAAATTGCTTTAACGTAAATTAGTCCGGGTGAGAGACACTGCGCTTAATTGGACGGCGAAATTTCGCGCGACGGTGAATATCACCGCGAACCGGTTGAACCGTAAACCGGGCGGCTTGTTCAAAGAAAGCGGAGATAAGATGTTTTAATTTTACCGTATTTCGGATCCAACAATTGCGTTCGAAATCGTATTTTCAAGGCAGACAGGTACCGTTTTCTATTTTCATTATTTTACGCGAGCATGTCTTGTTAAGAAGCAGACAGATATTTTTCGGCGAAGAGAAATTAATTAGCAACTTTTCGCTGCTTTTAATTAGTTCCTTAATGTTGGGTCCGGAAATTGCTTGATAATAATCAAGTTAGTAGTTACGTGAAAAATTACGTAAGTAAATATGTAATTTAAATGGAAAAAAAAATTCCGCGTACGATCGTTTACTTAATGTCAAAAGAATCCGAAGTAAATAAATTCTTTGCTCGATGTCGGGAGATAAAATATTGATTAGGAAGAGCTAATTCCATACATAAATCTGTTTTTATATTTATTCTGACTTTCAAACTAGATTTTTATAGCATCTATAATTATACATTCTGGGTCTATAAATGACGACATTTATTGTCAGTCATTGATTTTATCTCGTGATAAAAATCTTTATATATATATACATATATATAAAGTATATATTTCTAGTCAGCCGACTAGAAGTAAAAAAATGTTCGTTTTACGCTCGCATGTGACGAACGGCTCGTCGTGCGGCTCGTCGCGTGTTTTGCCAACAGCCATGGACAACTTTTTGCGGGAACTTTTTTTTTGCTTCCCATTCGTACAATCAAATTCGCATTTCGCTCGCTGCTTGTCACGTGCACGTCTCTGCGAAGAAGCCACGTGTTTGGTCACGTCGATTAAAACGATATTTCTCTCTCGCTGCTAAAGTATGCGAGCGGAAAAAAGAGTGATTAACGAAACACAGATAAAAAGTTCACTACCGGCGCAAAGACGCGCCGCAAATTAAATCGATCCGCAGCCCTAATTGCTCACGTTCGACGATAATAGCGTTATCTGAGACGCGTGCGCGTTGCGTCGTACAACCGGAATGTACATACATCGCGAACTGTAACCGATTAATCCTTCATCTGCATCGCCCCCGTGGTCTTCGGGCGATATTTCCTTTTTTGCGGCGGCGGCGGCGGCGGATCGTCATGCTTGGCCGATGAACCATGGACGACTCATGGTTTCAGGATAACATCGTAATGCGTCTTAACCACGGGTTCTTTCGGTATACGGAGGTTATTTAATAATCCTTCGCGGTTCTGCCAAATGTTTATTTCTTATAAGTAAGATTTTCGCATTTTTTCCCGCGAGCGTGATTTTAATTATCAATTTGCCAATGTGTGCGTTTTTGTGTGGGGGTAAGTATTGGCTTTGAACGTGCAAAATAATGCAAAAAAGTGTAGGAAGATAACAGTTCACTCGCAATTTACTTTTTTCGAAAAATATTGATTTATCACTAATTAATTTCCAACTAATTACTTGATGATTTTTTTCACACCTTACATGACCGAACTAAAGTCGAAACGCACGTGCTTGCCACGCAAAAAAGAGGTAACATGGACACCTTTACACATCATCGTGTGTTTAGAAATAAAATAGCTTCGATCTACAAGTAACAGGCATTTATTGCGCCTGTGTCCCGCTGTTGTGAAATATATCGAACGGGTTCGCCTCTCTCGTTGCGGTCGGACGACGAAGATGA
The DNA here is from genome assembly GCA_014839585.1 of Pseudomyrmex concolor. Lineage (NCBI taxonomy): Eukaryota > Metazoa > Arthropoda > Insecta > Hymenoptera > Formicidae > Pseudomyrmex > Pseudomyrmex concolor. The sequence continues at coordinate 35,444 of QVOB01019401.1, read as the reverse complement.
CCGGGCGCGATCCGGGACGGGGAAAAAAGAACGGAAAGAAGTGCGCGGCGCGATCGCAAGGGCCGAGCTAACGGTAACGCACCGTGATACGAAGGATGCTGCAAGAAGCGATTCATTTCCTCGAGACATTTTTTCACCGCGCGTATCGCGTCTAACGCGTACTGAACCCGTACCTGAGGCTGCGCCTTAATTTCTATCGTGGGATTGATGCAACACATAATGAAACGAGTTTCAGAGAAACCGGACTCGATCCACTTATAAACAATTTTCAGAAACTAGGAAAAAGCTTCGAGAGACGTACAGCACTCGCGGCAACACTCAAAGTAATTGAAAGCGCAATTTAAGAACAGGATAAGAAGTATAGATAGACATCTCGCGAACTTTGTGTGTGTACATATACGTAGAGAAAATTTAGTTTGACTAGACAATTCATCTTAACTGATGATTTTTTTTTTTTTTTTCAACAAACGAAACGTATGTTTGTTGCACGTTGAAGTCTCTCTTCGGAACTGATGAAATAATCACTTACACATTTCCATTCCGAAGGGTGCTAATTGCCTACAATCCCCTGCTTACCTCGCGTCAATACCTCGCGTCAATACCTCGCGATATTCTTTCACACACCCTTCCCGAGTACATAATGCCACGTACTCGCCGATCGCGAGTATCTAAACTGGCTTTATGAGAGTAAGGAGGTGGAAACGACTTCAACGACCTCTTAACACGCCATTCGCTGCTTCTGCGTGAGAGAGACTCCTACTTAAAGGTTTATTATGCCAATTAAATCTGCTTCATATACAGAGAGAGTTCAGCTGCTCTCGTTGCGGATACGAGATTATTCTGAAATCTTTATCCTACTCTATTTCTCTCTTCTAAGCGCGTTTCTTTGCCGATTTTATTCAATTTGTTCAACAAGTACGCGTCAAATATTGTTTGATACACTGTGTATTTTTTCTTTTGTGAAAATTTTTATTTCCCTATGATGTTTCACGTCTGCGGGTATTACAGAGACACGTGTCTCGAACAGAGCAAACGAAATAAGTAAAATATTTTTTTTTTTGATTAACTGTCGAACTGAGTACATTAAGAAGCTCTCAGTGAAGCTTGACTCGATTTTGTTTAATGTGGACTATCATGCTTCAAGTTTGGCTTCTCGTCATGAATGAGAAGGATGAGTGAAAGCCTTTGACTCGCGTGCCTTGAAAAAATGGCGAGGCGATTTCTCACGCTAGTTCTCTCGACATTAGTTCATCCGTGAATACGAGAGGGGCGTTTCTCTTCTCGTTTCGCGGTTCTTTTCTTTTTTTTCCTATTGCAATTGCCGACGAATGTTCGCGCAATTTTTCTGCACGTTTTGACGTGCATATCTAAACAGATCTTAATTTGCAACAATCAAGACCACTGTTACTTTCTTATATGCAAAATTTTCATTTATATGCGCGAAACATCATCGCGTTTTTCTGCGTTCTTGCGTGCGTCGAACGAATCTCGTATACAAATTAATATCTAGAAGAGGGAGAGGGAAGGAAGCTCAATGCCTATCTCCCCGGACTGAGCGAGCGAAAATTACGACCATAATTTCGTCAAACTGCTCTTCCATTTACTTGTAAAACGCTTGTAAAACGCTCAAATTATAAGCGACCGCATAAAATTTCCTTCTTGAGGCAAAGATGCATTTAATTTCCGCAGCTCGTATTTTTAAACATTTGATTCTGAGCATCACATCATCTTCCACCATATAAATATCATTAAACCGCGCAAGTGTATAGCATGTAAAGATTTCGTGGACTCTTATGATTGGGAGTTGGATTTTCTTTACTTTCTTTTACGACTGAAAGCTGTAACTTAAATTATTTATTTTCTTGCCGTTTTTTCTGCGAGGTTTAATTATATTTATTGTTATAAACGTACATACATGTGATTTAATCAAAATTTAACACGTCTTTGCCTCATTGTCAATTGTAGATAATAGTTAAAGAATATTATCGCTCTACTCTTCTCGCTATTAATTTTTATTATTTTACCTGTCCGACAAGTATGTTTATAATTCGTTTATCTTAGCTTTTTTATCTTTATGCGAGATTTTATAGAAACCAGTCTTCGGGTATAATATATATAAATATATACCGAAGGATTTCTGAGACAGAAGAGATTGTTCCGCGAGAGAATGATAAAAAGATATTCGTGCTCGAAATTAGTCATTATCACTTCACGAATAATCGCGCTTGAAGATGCTCCTCGTATGTACATACACGCACACGCACGCACGCACGCACGCGCGCACACACACACACACACACACACACACACACACACACACACACACAATTATACGGTACATTATACGGTCCTTGAATTTAATACGAGCTGATTCACGAAGATGTGACGCAATCTCAGAAACCGATGCTTGAGATCGCAGCAAATAAACAAGTTTGTATTTTTATTATTTATTTTTACGAGATTATGTACGTAATATTTTTTATACATATTTTACAAGTACAAGACAGAAAAACAAATTGTCTCGCTCTGTGCGCGCCGTGGATTTACACGGGTGAGCGCTTGTAAAAATCAACAGTTCGCAAACGACCGCGAAATAATGACGGCGTGTTTTGCGATGAAGATAATATTTTATTCATTGCTTGTACGAGAGAGTACGCGCGCGACTAAAGCGAATCAGAGATTTGTTTTCGCGACAAACGCGGCCGATAAAAAGCGCGATTAAACTGGAAAGCAATTACGTTTTATGGATGCGCGTCTGCTACCGATGGCGATAGTTAAGAAAAAAGAGCAGAGGAACTGTCACACAAAAACCTCGCGAGTAGGAGTAAAGCGAGCTCTAGTAACTAATTACTTCAAAGTAATTATCTTCTTCGTCGTTATGGTGATTATTACAGTCGAGGATAACTTCGCTCTCGAGCTCCCCCGGTCACGAAGTCATGTACGAACGGTAAAAAACAGTCTTTGTCGAATTTATTTATTGTAAACATGAAAATAAAACGCATCGCGAAATTACTCTTTTTTTAAATTGCTGTTATTTAAACAATTGCTCCCCGTGTAGACACATTGATATTCTTCTCTCTCTCTCTCTCTCTCTCTCTCTCTCTCTCTCTCTCTCTCCCCCTCTCTCTCCCCCTCTCTCTCTCCCCTTCTCTCTCCCCCATCTTGTTCACGTTCGCGTAATTAGTTTTCTGTCAACGCCGCCCGTTGCTAAAAGTAAGAGCAGATTTGAAAGCAAGAGTTCTTGATTGACACCACTTTCTTTCATCGACGAGTCGTTCGACTACAACAGGTCGATCGGTTGTATCCCGTTACCGACGTTCCGTTTATATTGCTGTCCAATTAATTAGCCGCGGACTGACGGGCAACAATCAAGGCGTATTGGCCACGATGATGGTAATACGACGCGAGCGTTTTGTTCATTCACCGTTGTTGTTGGTACTCTGTATTGTTAGTAGCTGTAGGGCATCGGGTTGCATTGTGGTCGCGGCGAGATGGCGGGGAGAGGGGGAGGGAGAGTTCTCGATGGGGAAAGGTAACGCCAATCGATATCTCGCGTATTCCCCGCATAATGGATAATTTATCGCGGCATTCGGCGGTGATTCCGCGCGGCCGATCGTTTAGGCAACAAGGGCAACGTTCGGAATATAAATGGCGGCGCGATTGCCATGTAAAATGCATGCGAGACGCGCCCGGCTTTCGGGTTCTGCTTTCCTCCTATTGGAACGTTATTTCGCCGTGGCTAAATGAGGTCGTTAATAAACGATACGCTTTATTGTGATTTACGGCTTCGTTCGCTCTCGTTACTTTCTTCGTAGCGAGGGCTTTGAACGTCACACGCTTCTTTCTCTGTGTGTATGTGCGTAACGGCGCATGTTTATGAGCGCGAATAAATTATACCTATCAGAGAAATAAATCCCAACGGACGCGCGGCGACGAGACAGACACCTGTCCTGACGGTCTCTCGCTCGTTTCTCTTTCGTGGAATGCGTTTCCCGCTGGGTGAACTTATATATTTTAACGTGCGCGCGGCGCGACGGGGCGCACGTCCCGAATTTCATCTCGCAGCGGACGCAAAACGTTTCGGACGTCCGCGAAAAATCTCCCGCGCGCTGCTTTCTTAATATTAGCCCTGCTGGACCGCAGACCGTCGTTGTTCGGCGTCGTGAGCAGCTTGTGTTCGTTTTATTTTTGCCCATTAATAATACGCTAAGATTTATTCTGGCTTCTCATATGAGAAGTCGTGAGATATTTTACTAAGACATACAACGCGTGAAAAGTTGGATTTGCAACGGTATTATAACTCATTGTTAATATTTGACGTGTAGAAATCTCGTGTGAAACAAATATTGTTTTTTAAATATGCAAAATCCTTTTTTTCTCGCGTCTCCCTTTCCCTCTTCGCTTCTCACAGTCCTCTTCGTCGCAGCTATCTGGCGCATAAAGACGTATATCCTAGCGAGGGGGTGTAGCCAAGTACCGGCCGTCATATTCAAACATTCATGGTCGAGATATTACGGGAGTCACGGTCCCGCGGGAATCACCACGCGGTCGGACTTCACCCTCGACATCATCCGCAGACTCGAGATAACATTTCTCGTCTGTCATCCTCTCGCCTGAACTCCAAGGGGTCTGTCGCCGACGAGAAGAACATTGTGCGGCGCCCGTTGTCCCCCGACACTGCCTGGCTGGCGCGGTAATGGCTGTTGCCACCATCTCTCCTTTTCCCGCAAGGGGACAGATCTTTTAACTTACGCGATATTAAAGAAAGACTCGTCTCTCCCTAGAGCGTTGTAAACCGTCGCCGAAGTGCGTCTCCCATGTCAATTTAGCGTGAAATGAGTTATGTCGCTAACATTCATCAGAAAGTATACATGTCAAAGGTCAGTGTTGCGGTTGAATAATTTATTTACGAAAATATTATCGACGTTCACATCCGTTTTCGAATAGTTGTGTATATTATTATAAGACTATGCGTTTCATTATAAAGTACAAAGTTTCTTCACCTCTGAACGAATTTATTCTCATTTGGATGTCTACGAACGCGTGTACACGAGTTGCCTTTTGTTGTTTTCCAAGGGGAAAAGGTCACAACTGCAGGAGGGGAACAGTCTGTCGTTTTCGATCGATAAGCACGTTGGTGGTTCGCTCTTTAAAGTGTGAGAGGTGGTATAGAAATTTTTTCGTATATATGAAATTCTCTCGCGCACTTCCACTTCACTTCGCCCGAGTCTTCTGGTCTTGACATAATCTTCTCTTCCTCGGTTTCTTTTTTCGCTTTCCTGCGAGCTTTTCGCATCTCGTCGACAGCTTTCGGGCCGCTTGGCAACTACGACATCGTTTCCACTCGTATATAACACAGGCGACAATTTACTTTACCATCTCGTCGCGCCGGAGGCGAGAGATTTCTTCCGATTCGCTGGCACCCCAGCGAAAGGTCGACGTTTCTCGTCTTGGCTCTCCGGTTCGTAGCGTATCGAGTGCGCCCGCGCCAATGCCAGCATGTTTCGCAGCATTTTCCGCACTCGTCCAGTTTTTTTTTTCAATTTACCTTCCTATCCCATCGACACGGCGGGCAGAAATATCTCAGGAATGCGCCCGACGATGTGTCTTGTCTTTGAAAATCGAAAAGCGAGTACCACTTCTTGTCGTTTCTATTAGTTCAGTCATCGACAGTGCAAACAGACTCTCTTTCTCTCTTCTGCTTCGTCTTTTTAACTCTGCACTTTGCGACCAATGCGTGTCTTTTCTCTCTCTCTCTCCTCTCTCTCTCCTCTCTCTCTCTCTCTTTCCTCATTTCCTTCTGTCTTCACTTTTCTCTCTACAGAAATGAGACGGGAGGCGAAGAGAGAAAAAATTCGTGCAGCTCGTGACAATGTCAATGTTTGCGTCGTTGCAACGAGGCACTCACGGTGTAGTTAAAGCCGAGGGTCTGCCTACGGGTTGCGAAGGAAGCACGAGTTCACGTTGAAGGTCTGCGGAGTTGCTCGCTCTCTTGCGGATACATTACCTCAATGAACCTTTCATTACCAAGCTTGGTCGGAAATGAATCTCTTCAGTCTTCAGGCATCTCTTTCTCGGTATTCTCCTTTTATGCTCCGGTAATATGCAGAAAGAAAACAGAAAAACTAATTCCGGACCGCATGTTTTTTTTTGTTTTTCGTATAAGATCAAGTGAAAACCGGCGAACGATTTATCGCGTCTAATTTTCTAACACCGCAGCAAACGCACGTGCGCACGAACGTGCAACATTAATTTTTGGTGTATAATTTTATATAAAAGCGTTAACATGGTAATTATTAAAAACTGTTAGCGAATAAACGTACGTTAAAAATTATCTTTCTTACGTTATCTTTATTCAAATAAACGATAAAATATTAATAAAAACCGATAAAGCGATAAAATTAATTATTGTAATAAAATTCATATTTATTGTTTTATCGCAATATGAAAGTTTCCACCTCATAAATATATCGTTTATACACATATAACATAAAATCCAATAAATGTATGTTGCAAGAAAATAAAATCATAAAAAATACAAACTAAAAATCAGTATTAACACAAAGAAATAAATGAAACAAAGAAACACATGACACGTCATGATTAGCTGCATATTGCATAAAATGCTACACTACAAAAGATGATATGAGCAAGAAAGAATACTTTTTAATAACAGCAAAAAGTAAGTCAAAGATGTTTCAAACTTTTTACTCAATTACTAGCGCAATCTAGGCAATCTAGGAATACTAACATTTAAGAGAGAAATGTGGCTCTCATCGGATGTTTTTATATATTGTTTGAAAAAGTAAAACTGTTGCACAAAGTGCGGGTCCGCGGAGGATTATAACATAGTTGCGTTTGAAGAGGGTTTAGTACGAGACTGAAGCAAAATCATAATTTGTAAGATCCACTTTAGATACGACTTTGTAGAGTGGATCATACAGACCTTGAAGTTAATTCTTAAATATAAAATAGTATCTAAAGTGGATCGCCAATTTTACGACTTGTTCTTTCACTTAGAAACTAGCAACAATATTACTCTCGACATAAATACATCGTCACATGGCGAAATTCGCGTCAATAAGGCGAAAATGCGCGGTTTTAGTGCCGCCATTATCTTCCGGACAGATCTCGTGAATCTCTAACAAAAGCTGAGAAAGCAACCGGCTGTTGCCGTCGCGGACAATTCTCACGTGAGGATATTTTATGGTTGCGCGGGATGTAAAAGGGACGGGGAAGAGACATGGGAGGAGGAAGAGACGATCTGATTTGCGAGCGCCATTACGAACGCATGGCAGGATCGTCGCGGACCGCAACCGTTGGTCGCATTTATGAATGCGATTCCCCGTAATATATCGTCCGTATAACCCGGCTCTCGCTAATTCCATCGGGGGGTGGAGCAACCAATAAAATCAGAATGGAATTACGAGCGTCCACCCTTTCTCCATAGACGCGATTTCTCTCGTGTAGCCGCGGCCGTCCGCGCTTTTCGATCGGCTCTCACTCTGCTTTTTTCATATTTTCCATTATCATTATCTCTTTCCAGTAATCGTTTTTCCGGCGGAATTCCACGCGCTAATGGCGATCGTACGCGCGAGCGATTTTCTCGTAGTCGCGGAACATTCCGGAAAACTTGTCGACTCGTTATCGCCGCGCGTATTTCATGACGGTCGCCATGGTGCGTGCGTAACGAGCTTTCCATATGTATGCAAATGAGGTCTCGCGTAGTGAATTAGCATTTATTACAAAGTGTTTGGAAGAAGCTGAAACGTTTAATTATCGAGACCGGGAAAACTATCGGATTTGAAGAAAGAAAGAAAGAGATGAGAGAAATGCGAGCGCTTGTAGATACGAAAACGTTCGAGATATTCATATCGCGTATTATCGACGATATCGAATCCATAATTTCCTGGAGAGGTGGTCGGAATACGTCCGCGAAATTGTATACGCGGGCAGAAAATGGGCGGTTTTAGATCGTATCGTTTGCAATTTATCGCGGCACTTCGAATTCCTCTTTCGTCGGCTTTCGCGGCCGCGTTGACACACGCCGCTCCTTCGCGCGATTTCTCGCCATGTGGTAATATCGCGCGTCGAGTCAATAAAATTGCCGCGACTATCGGACGCGGCCCTCCTCTCTCTTATGGGAAGGAAACATCTTAACCCTCTGTGTAACGCGAGAATTATGCGAAGCGACTGCACACGACGCAGCTGCATCTGTACGAGTCAATCGTTCTCTCTCTCTCTCTCCTTTTCTCTCAATCTCTTTCTTCTTTTCGATTACTGTCTTCGTCGGCCGAACGAGTTCACGGATAATTGAAACGATAACGATTACGATGTAACAGATGTAACGATTATGGAGCAACACGGCTACACGACGATCGTTCGCGACTGGTGAGACTGGATATCTGTCTGATTTATAGAAACTTACGTAGGTATACACGTTCTCGATGGGCGCACACGAACGCCGTCCGTAATGATTCAAGTTTGTTCATCGAGGAATCTTCGGTGGGTTTTCGATAAGAAATCGATTTCTGTGATCGTTTTTTTTTTTTTTTTTTTTAATTAAAAATAATTCTTTATCAGGTGCAATATTATTATGTCTGTGGAATGAGCTTTTTAATCCTCGATGTGCTCTTTAAACCGCTATTTTCTCCAGATAATTACGAATAATAAGCGCCAGATTATTATTATAATTATCTCGTGATTATCATAAATTACAATACGAACAGCGTATTATCAGCTACTCATTATCCTGTAATGTGTCATCGTGCGTTTATGACAACAAAACTTTTTAACGCATCTCTTGGTGTAGCATTTATATGTGATCTGAAACATATTTATAATACACACATATTTATAATACACACACACATATATTTGATTTTTCTCTTCTCTGTTTCCTCTTTTTCTCAGGTACCGTATTGAACTTGTACGATGCTCGCATACTCGGTACTATATCAAGATCGCGCGCGTTGATACGTATCGAGCGCCAACTTTTCTTGATCAATAATGTATAATATATTCACAAGAGTAGCTGGAAACCATATTCTTTTCCCCGAATCTGATACTCCACTATTTTCCCCGTGCTTTTACGTCATATCATTTATTCAGCATTCGGTCAGAAATATACCTAGGTTTTCTTTTATCATGTAACCTACTTACGAAAATCCATCTCTCCTGAGAGTTTTTTCACGGCGGTGAATCAATACGAACGATAATAATGTCACAGCATTTCCAACATACATTATAGTAATGTAATTTTGAAAAAGCTTGTCATTATTATTCGATAAGATTAGATGAAAAAATATCGCGAAACTGTGCGGATTAACGAAGCAAGGTCAGCTATTTTTAATCGATGAGTCTCTCTCGCACATTGACGGATTGTTTCGCGGCGACATTGTCCGGTTGACAATTGGAGAAAAGAAAAATGCAATCGACAACACACCGTTTCTCTTTTGTATCCGCAGAAAAGCGTTATTCCACGCTCGAGCCGCGGCACGAGCACGCGCGCACGTTCCTCGTTCGCCGGACAGACGATCTTGCGAACCTGTCCCCCGACGGTTACCAGGTACGTTTCCGCGAGTGTTGCGCATTTACAATGTTGTTACGGGGCGCGGACCCGCTCGAGCGTGTGAAGACCCGTGTCGGTGTGCGCTTAATATGCGCGCGGGCGTAGGGGCCGCGATGCGTGATTCAACGAGGGTTCTCACGAGCTCAGGCCGAGGTGCGAGACGCGAGGTGTGAGGAGCGAGCAGGCCCACTGAGGGAAAAAAGTGACGAGAAACTGTGAACGAGACGATCGAGAGAGAGAGAGAGAAACACGGCAAATGGTGCTACGTTCGCGGGAGTGTGCAACGGTACACGCCACATCGTTTAGGAATTCACGAATACTTTAAACGGGAGTACATTCCTGAACTTTTTATGCTGTCACACGTACAGCGCGCCGTAATGAGACGTGCCAAAGAGAGAGAGAGAGAGAGAGAGAGAGAAGAATTGAATTCGAAAAAAGAGAAAAAGGTTGCCTGAGCGCGGATGACATTAGCGTCTCGTGATAAGACGCGATAACGCAGGCCGCATAAATTATGGAACTCGTGGAAAAAAAGAGAGAGTTGATATTTCTTCGCCCTCGAATAACAAATAGCATCTCCGTAGATCCGTGGATATCTCTCGATTGACAAGTCGCGATTATTCCGCGAGATGATTCTGTTTTGACCGACCATTAATCGCGGTGGAATTGATTGCAATCTAATAAAGGTTGCGTGTAAACGTCACGCGGATTAATTTCTCGTCTGACGGCATATAGTTCGCGGAAATTAAATTTGACGCCTGTGTCGCTGTAACTAGAATGGACATTTCGCTTTATACGTGTGCCGTCGTGTCCCACCTGAATGTTCAAGCGGATGTTCTCGCTCATTTACAAACGAGTCGCTGTTTACTCGAAGCCTGAAACTACGTGGCGTAAATCTTGTTGCTTCTAAAATAAATAAAATTGAATTTCAAGTTTTTGAATCTACATATGTTTCGAGCTCTCATGTGTATTTAAATAATCGAATAACGTTTATGTGTGCATTTTTTTTTTCTATTTTTATCCTAGAACTCTTTGACGTCTTCGGACAGGCCGTTTGAGAGTTAAGTTTTTTTTTATCACGAATCCGCTAAAAAAAAAAAAATGAAGATGAAGCACGTCCAGAATCGGAGGTACTCCGAGAAGCAAAAGGGTTTTAACGTCGTGCGCGGTTATCGTTAGTGCAGATCATACGATGAATAATTTATAAAACGAGGGACAATCGACGGCGCGCGCTCGCGCAAATAAACGCACCCTAAAGTCGAACGTAATAAATCCCGCACGGTGATTTCGCGCCAAGATTTATTTGTACTTCGATATATGTATTTCTGGAACGTGTTAGCCCTTTCCGAGCTTTGTATACATCGGATTATGCGGCTTAAAACTTGGTTCTCGGGATCGAGTCGGGACTTTCATTCCAAATTCGCATTAAACTCTTTACGAGGAAACGGGGATGAGAGTTCTCCGGTTATTTATTATACTTGTGCCGCGAGAATGGTAGATTTAAAAATACTTATTATGTCAGAAAGTCGGAGAAGAGAAATCGATATATCTTTTAGTTTGATATACGTGAATGTTCGAAGAAGAAGCGGAAGAATTTTTTTGTGCGAAGATTTGATCAGAGAAACTCGAAAATGTTGGGTGGCGAAAAACCGATACTAACGTTGTTTTTTAAGAGATAATTTTTAATTAAGAGATAAAAATTTGTTTTGCAAATTTTTGCGAAGAAGCAGGCAGATAATTTACAAAAAATGGAAATTACAAATGAGCACGTCGATTGGTGTCAAATTTTGTTGCCACATGTGTGACTTTGCACATTGACGTGGCCTTGGCTTGGCGACGTCACGGGAACCGAGTGTGCATGGACTCCCCTAGTTTTGCATTCCGCCCGTGTACTCCCACGAGCAATTAGGCTCGTCTTCAGATTCCTTGCATGCTTTTTGCCTACCCGTACGTGCCATCGCACGGACATTAGCGCGAAACCATATCCTGAAAATCCTCGAATAATTCTCGAGAGATACTGTTACGATCTCGAGATGTTGTGTAATAAAAAATTAGACAATTAATATCCTCTACGAAAATTTTATATTATTTTATTTTTACTTTTCACACATTAAATTACATTCTCAATTTATAATGTGGTAAATTTACGTTTTTAGTTGACAATCATAATAACTATTCAAAAAGAAACGCAAACAAAAGAAAGAAAGTAGGTAATAAATTTTCTGTTTTACAACTGTATTTAATTCAGGTAGTTCTTCTTAGTAGCTATTATTAGGTGTTAGTAGGTAATATTCTATTTAAATGTAATGTTATCAGCATTTTAGAATCATCTTAAAATGTATTAACGGGTCGAGATGACAATTAAATACTGAATACTTTAGCATCCTAATGAAGAAGATGTATAAATGACTTCGAGACTCCGAGACATCTATAAAAGTAGTACTTTATTGTCGGAAGCAATCTCTGTCTTTTCACGAAGTAAAACAACATTAGCGGCATTATTACGGTTTGTATAGCTTCTGCGCTACAACAATTGGCATTCACGTTGTGTTACCGAGCCGACATTGGTGCGCGCCACTGCCTCTCTCACGAAGCATCGTTCGCATACGTGGGATTCAATCGGACGATAATGCGTCTGCCGTTGCATCCTGCACACGCACGCGCGTTCTCTCTTTTTCTTTGTAGAAAGCTCACAAAACTAAGGTTCAGACATTAAGAAACCGATTTTTCGAGCCAAATTTCGTCTCGTGTATTTTCGCGTTACGTAACTCGGACTCGCAGCTGTCTGTTAAAAGCCAGTATTTTGTTTCAATATCTACAAGAGTGCAGCAAAAAATACTACAGCGTAGTTCTAATGCTGTTCTTGTGTACTGCGATCGTTTTAAAATATTCAAAATTGTTTTTAATTTTATTGAATATATATTACTAATATGTTGGGCGTGGTAATTGGATTGTTTTTAGGCAATCTTACAAAAATCGTCGGTGTCGGTGGAGATCGAAGTGAGACCAAGACAACTAGTGCCAGACACAAACTGTTTCATCGATTATCTGCAGCAACTACAAACTATCACAAGAGCTACTTCTGGTGCGCAACCGATTTACACCCTCATGGTGCCACTTGTGGGTAAGTGATAACAAAATCTTACGTGTGTTACACAATCGCGGAAAGTCGAATCATAAGATCGACGCAAGACGCGCCATTTGGATCGTTCGTTTCTCTTGTGTCAAAGTAATCGCGCAAACAAATTTAGTTTCTTTGTTTTTTGCGTCCGCGACGTTCATTGTCGACGATCGTCGGCTCGTCGATCTCTCTAGCGCGCAGCATAGTTCATTAGGTCATCGTCATTACGCGTCACCTGTCGCAGATACTTTCCTACCCGTCCCCCTATTTTTTCCTCTCTCTTTCTCTCTCTCTCTCTCCGTCTCGTGAGAATGAATTGTTCCATTTACTCCCGGTGCTTATCGTCGAGCTTACCGTCGGAGAAACGCTTTGTGCGGTCGCCAGAGCCGGATCGAACTCCGGCCGATACGACCATTAGCGGCGCTTGCGTCAGCTCGCCGGCTCTCGTCGGCGGAGGATGATGATGCTGAGGAATGCGAGTCGCTGCCGTCGATTCCTCCGCTCCAATTAGCGTTGAGCAATTCCTCTCAAGCGCTGCTGATCGGTGGTCGCGCATATTGTCAGGGCGCGCTTTCCTTAACGGTCCCGTGTCGGGATCCGAACGAATTCACGGCTCCAAAGACGTCGAAGTCATTTATTAAATCCGAAGCGTTACGCAGCGTTCCGGCCACAGCTGCACGTTGCGTTCCACTATGTAAATATATAACCGTTATAGCTACAGTAATAGTTTTCTTAAAAAATATTCTTTGTATGTTCTTTAAACATTCGTTCACGAATTATCTGTTTTTATTAACTAAAAGAGCTTCCTTTTGTTCGAAGTTAAATCACTTTTCTCGTGATGAAACGAAAGTGAGACAACGGAACGGAGATCACGCAACACGTGATAACTCACCGCGCATCAAGCCGCGAGTCTTTTACAAATACACCGATACCTCGCAAGTTGCCGGTTTCTATTTCGTTTCTTTTTCAATCGGTCTCGGTAAACGATGACAGCAACGATGACGCATAGCACGACGCGACGGTGAACGAGCGGTTGTTTCTTAATAGTCGCACTTTTATAGGCACTCGCTACTCAGCAAAACGCAATCAGCGATAAATTTACAATCTTTCACGGCGTAGTTGACATTTTCATGGTGTTTTATAGCAATACGTCTGGAATAATAGCTATGACGTCGTACATTCGGAGCATTTATTATCTTCGCGCGTATATATCTTAACGCAAACATTTCATTTCTTGTGACGAATTCATTTTGCGTGTACGAGGAGACTCGTTATCTCGAGATATATACGCGTTGGGGTATTACTGTATTGAGGGATTTGCTCGATTGAAATGCCACAGTAACAACTTCATTGTAGAAATTGAATTTGCCAAGTTGGCTGAAACATGATAATGCAAAATGTGGACTCTTTAAAACGTCGAATCGTGAAAGTTACAACACACATACGCGCGCGCGCGCTTTGCCCGAAGACAAGGCTGATGTCAAAGTTCAAGGCCGCTGGAAATCGAAAGGCTCATCCATCATCATCATCACTATCGCCAATTAACGCTGATCCAATCCTCGATTCAGCACAATTTATTTATGATGCCACACGGTATATCTTACGGAAACTTACGTCATATTGTCTGTCTCATTTTGTCATAGGTTTCTTGTTAATCTTTTTACAGAAGAGGTTTTGAATGCCGAGCTATTTGTTAGGTTGAGACCCAGGTTATGACCGTTGCGCGATCGGGCAAGGATAATTGCTTCGCGCGCTTCTAGGATTTTCATAGCTCAAAAGTGACATTATCTTGATTATCGATTAGTCACGGCTCATCATGTTTCTTGACTTCATCATCTGATCTCACGACAGGTTTAAATATTTTTATGCCAAAAACACAAACGAATTGTTGAATAATTGTTGAATAATAGAATTATAGTCGATTAATTAGTCGATTTTTCCAGCAAATTTTCATTTAAATGTACTGACAATCTAATGGTTAATTGATCATCGCACAGATCTACATATCAGACAGAATGACTATTTATCGCACAATGATAAACGACGTCTGCAAATCCGTAGTGATAAATAACACCATTTCCCGTATTCTCTCGCTCCGCGCAGTTATTCTTTCTATTTCCGCCCCTTCTGTCTCGCAAACTTCATCCACTACCAAGCACCCTTGTCTGTTCGCTCGGGAGTCGGGTCTGGAAGGAGGATAAGGCTGGCAGCCGGTTAATTTATCGAGTCGGGGAAAGTTTGCTGAATCTCCTATTTGCATTTTCCGTAGATTGCTTCCCTGGACGCGTTTGCGCGCGGCAATCTGCGGCAAATAAAGTCGATAAACCTCTCTCAAAGCACTCAACAATAATCCTCTCGCTGAGAAAATTTCACGTGTCTGTTCCTTACAAAAGAGATAACGTAGGATCAGGAAGTGACACATCATAAATGAAGTGTGACACAAACTCAACTTCTGATGATTTTTGCCAGTCTTGTATCAATTCAAACTTTCGATTCTTTTTATAAACAAAACATACATTGTAAACTGTGTGAGAGGTGATGGACAAAATTGTCTGTAAAAATATTTTAATAAGACAACAAAATTGTTGGGTGCCAAATTGCCAACAAAAACTTTATCTTCTTTCAGAAGATAAAAAAAATAATGGAAAGAAATCGTGAAAAAAAATTTCATTCCATTGTTTGGTAAGAAAATATTTTACAGCTTTTTTGCTGCGTTTTTCCTCTTTGTATCGTTTGCGCGGCTTTGTGGAGCCAAAAAACGAAAGTGCATCCTCATGCAAAATCGGTCGGCGCGCTTGCCCTTTGACCTCACAAGCCAGTCAGGCCGCCGCGGGCTTGTCTGGACTCTACGAGCAACGGTCAGCGTTCACAGTTAAGTTCTCACGGCTCATGCATACATGAACGTATGTAATAATGTACGCGACCTGAAACGTCCGCAACGACTGTGACCATAAATTTCTTTCGACATGGTGTTTCTTACTTAAAGTCTCTCGCTCCGTTTTGAAATTAATTTTTCTACAGAATTATAATCTTGATTTAACGAGCGGAAACGCGCTTGGGTTTGTTTCTTGTTGTAGTTTTAAACGAACTGGAAGGTCTGGCGCGAGGCGCCGATGCGAGAGATTGTCCTCCAGCATCGAGGGCGGCTCTGAATCCCGAGCATGTGGCGCGCGTCGCCGAGAGCGCGAAGGCGGCTCTGGCCTTCGCGAGAAGCCGAAATCCGGCGATCCGGTGTTTAACTACGAGAGGCACCGTTCTCACATCCAGCACTTTTACGGTGGAAGAAGACGTCGACAAGGTAAGGTAAAGAGAAGCGAGACGAACCTCGGCGATTCGTTACGCTTACATCGCGGCCTCTCGAGTAACTGTATTCGGTTTGCTGTGGTATTTAGAGGACACAAAAATTTTCATCGATGTGTAACATGGACCGCAACAAAATAGACTCTCGATATTCTCTTCTTCAATTCTTGTGTTCACTTTCTTGTTTGTGCGAAGAAATCTTTTTTATCTTAACAACTTCATAAAATTTAAATAACTCTCTCGAGTCACCACGTTGCTCTCAAAAACATATTTTAATTTGCAAAAGAAATTTTATTATCAATTCCATCTGTATATTTTGTTTTGCATCTTGTTTAAATAGTTAAATGTAATCGAATGTCAATGGCAATCACAAACCCATGACTGATTTGAATACGCAAATTATCGGCAATTTTTGTGCGCGATTTGGTACGTGAACGCCCGCGGCATACGCAAACGACACGATAAAGCGAATCGATTTGGACGTTTAGTCGATAGGTAGGTAGGATTTTAACGGTTACACGTGCGGCAAGTTACAGCCACACGAGCGCAGAACATTCATTTCGAAGACCGATGGCAAACTGACGGAACGATAGACACTCGAACTCGGTGTTCATCGAAGCGCGAATGTTATGATAACGAACCGATCACTCGAGAGAACACCCACGTGCAAGCTATTTTCTACGACGTCGCACGAATGCTTGATCACATTCACGTGCTACGTGAACACAGTGTCTCCATCTGTACTAAAAGCTCAATTTTAATGACAATCCTTGTGTGACGAATCCGATAGAGAGAGAGAGAGAGAGAGAGAGAGAGAGCTCGTTTTCTACTCTCGATGTTGTTCGTCGCGAAATGGGGACGTAATTATCTGCCGAGTTCATCGGCATATTCAATGTCTCGCGATGTTTCAGGATGGGTTGACACGAAACGACGACAGGATATTGACTACGTGTCTCAGTCTTTGCAGAAGCAACAAGGATCAAGGAAACACAGGTGGGCATCGGGTTGGAGTATTATTTTTTTTTTTTTTTTCTATTTTGTAATCAATTTCGTAGTTTCGTGACAATTGATTGTTTCAAACATTTTATTCGGATACATCTTATAGTCGTGCGATTCTATTTTTTTGTAAACTTTTTATACATAAGAGGAATATAGGAAGAGATAATTTATTGTTTTGCAACATCCGCGATTTCGCGCGGATTTGTTATCAAAGAGAGAACGAGACGTAAATTTATCAAAAAAAAAAAGATATACTTATTTCGTGGGAACGTTTTTATCTGCTACCTGCTTAATTAAAAGAGAGGTCTCCTGAGGCGAGAATCGGCTAATTCGAATTTATTAAAGATTACTAAGACGGAAAAGAATTATTAGCAGGGCTTCTGCTTGATGTAAAACATTGAGGAATCCCAGTTTTTGCCTCAACAGAAGAAGGACAACCACGGCGATTGAGACGTGAGGTGGTCCTGCTCACGGAAGACCGAAACCTCAGGGTGAAGGCTCTAGCCAGGGACGTGCCCGTGAGAGAAGTTCCCGACTTCATGCAATGGGCCGGACTAGGCTGAGACAACACGACGTGATCCATCTTCATTTGACGAGAAATCTCCCGTGTTCCTGCCGCTCGAGCTCGGCCAGACTCTTAAGCAAGATCAAGATCAAACGAAAAGAAGCGGATAAAGAAGCAAAAGAGGAAGAAGAAAAAAGAAGAAGAAGTAGAAGAAAAAACTCTCGTCATCGCGGATCTTTTTAGCGGCTGATCGACCGTCAACTGTGCGCGCACGACGTCGTCATCGAGTAAGTTCATTCCTCGTAAGGTTACGAGTGTTACAATCCGATAGCACTTTTTTTCTAAATTTTTGTATCCTATTACGGAAAAACCATCGCAAATGCGATGAGCAGAAGAAACGTCTATAAAGAAAACGATAATAGAAAAAAAACAATGCGCGCGATCGCGTATAGAATTGCAAACAGTTTAAATGACAATGAGAAGGAAATAATCGGCAAGCTTGTCGGAAACATGAGCTATTTAAATGCTTCTCGAACACGGGCGTGACGCTTCCTACCTTAGTAGTCCTAACTGTTCCCTATATCTCGAACATGTAGACGCAAAAAATCCCGAAGAGAAACTTTTCACGCGGGGACCATGTAATAAGTGATCTGGAGAGACGCGTTGGATGAGGTTCACGGCTATATTCTAGCGAAGATTTACCCGAAATAAAGAAATAACAATCGACGTGCGTGTGATTTTGAAGAAAAAAAAGCGAAGAAAATCAGTAAAAAAAGCAATGCTGTTTTGAAGTTATCATGTTTGTAGATTGTTTTTTTTTTTATCGATGACAGCCGCCTATTGCGGCCGAACAATCTTTTGTATAGTTTTGCTTGCGATATTCACTTTGTTCATGGGAAACGTTATATTAAACTTTTTATATTATACATATATGTGTGTATACGGTGTCCATTCGAGACGACGCGACAAACGATGCGTTCGCGCGTACGATGTTTTTCATTCGCAGTTTTGTGAAACGTGTCTTTTTTCATCCCGCGTGAATTCGACGTGACGTTTTTTCACGAGTTCGACACTTTGACGGAAAAAATCATCAATGTCACCTTTTTAAGCTGCCATAACGTCCATCGTGAGAAAAAAAAAAAAAAAAAAAAAAAATATATGTATATACAAGATCGAGATAATCAGTTCAATTGTTAATCATATCGTGTCATCAAAAATCGTTACATTAAAAACAATCGTGAGAGATTCTTTCGAAATTGCGGATCAAATATAACGACTTAATTAAGCGCTCAGCAATTACGTATAGACATTCGAACTAATCGAATTGTTTGAACTTCAAGCTCGAACATTCAATTGTTCGAATCTTTCGGGAAGTACCTACTTTTATATATTCGAATAGTTCGAACAGTTTGGATCTTTTCTACATGACGACTTATTTGTTTGACATGAAAAACGATGATAAAATGATAAAGGTAGAAGCAAAGAAGAAATAAACAGAATTTTACACTTATTTTTTGTTTATGGACGCGTTTAGCGAAACTCAGAGTTTTACTGTTTGTGATTGATCTATTCTTCCAGATCTATCGCAAATGAGAGAATATAATGACAAACACAAAGCGCTTAATTGAACGCTCACGGTCCCGCTGAACGCGGCCAATTATTTCCAATTTGCTGGATTTTTATAAACATTATCGATTGATCAAACAGTTTGGACCGTCCAAACGGTTCGAACTAGTCGAGTAATTATTCAAATAATTCTGTTTCGAACTATTCGAATAATTCGAGTGTACATTTCGTTTTCTTCGTTGTCCGAGCTCGTAAAAATAGAAGCATTGAATTGCGAAGTTTTCGAGAGATTCTTTTCCGATTGTTTCTAACGGATGTGTATCCGTTGCGTGAGATGCTCACCTCTTCTCTCATTGCCTATGCTCGCTTGTGTAGCTTATGCATTAACGCTTACACCGTTCATCGGCGTAAGAAAGCGTAAGGAGACGACGCGCGGATCTCTTAATTCCGTACGTAAACAGCGTGACGGGTTCACGATTGTATTACCGTGTGGTGTTCTTGTAATATCAAAGACTAGCTTTTTATCAATAAGCTGAGAATATAAATATATATATATATCATGCAAGTGTGACACGATCGTTACTACATTCCGTGTTGGAATAGTTTTCAGTGATGTCGCGTGTGTGAGCAATAGTGACGTGTTTTTTTCTTTTTATTTTTTGGTCCCTCTGCCGTATCATCGAAGCGATACCCGTGACGATTGAGCGCAAAGCAAGATTCGCGAAGTGATTCGATCGTAAAATCGTGTTATCATTCACGCGATAAAAGTGAACGCGCCGATGATGTCTATTTTTTTTTTGCGATTTTTAACATGTATCTTGCAACATATATCTTATTTTCATTTTGAATACGTATACGAGTGTACCTTTCGGGAGAAATCTTTCGAAAGCGCACAGTGGTCGAGGCACGCGCGCGACCAACATGGGAACTGCGGGACCGATGATCGAGTAGCGACGATGTCCTATTTTTTGACAAAGATAAGATAGAGATACTTAATGCTCCGTAGCGTAATAATGAGTGTCCGTGCGTACGAGAGAAAGAGTGAAAAAAAAGAGGGGGAGAGAGAGGGAGAGAGAACAGCAATTGTATTATAACACAGAGAAGAACATCCGGCAAAAGAAAAAAAAACGTTCGGTACGCCAAAGACTATATCTACGAGATATTTTGACGTTATTTCGAAGTCTCGTCGAAATTCCTGCGAATTAAATCGAATCGGTAAGTAAGAAGAAGAGCCCACCCACCGCAACGCCCGGGCAGAATCGTTTCGTTACACCACGATGTTCCGCTTGAGAAGTCGCGCTTCTTCGAAGCTCCGTTCGAGTGGAAAGAAATACCCGTTGTGTCTGCTCGACGGCATTTTAAAAGATTACAAGAAACATATTAAAATATCTTTTTCAATCTATCGCGAGACATTTATTTTCTCTCTCTTTCGGGAAAAAAAAAGTTGTCTTTGTATATGAACTCTGCTGCTACTTGCGGATCTAATTGTTTTTTCACGATGTTTCCTTCGCCAAGAAAACGCGATCGAATTTTGAATTTTCGAAAATGTGAGACTTCGCTCGTGTTGCTTAACCACTTTTTAATTTTTCTTTTTCTTTCTTTTACAAGTACGAACATCTTTATTATTCTAAGTGCAAAAAGCAATAGGCTCTGATAGCGCTAATTTGTCCTATATACATACATGTTGAAATCAGTCTTAAGCGCGTATATCTCTTAATACTTCGCCGTAAGAAAACAATGACGTAACAATCGCGTTAATTAATATTAAAAACAAAAATTTTGAATTAGAATTACATCAGGAAAAGAGAGAGAGTAATTGAAAAGACACACTCGAGCTTCGCGCCTGTGAAGCTGTTCATCTCGTCTTGTCCCTCGGCGGATATCTGTTTGCTTTGCTCGTAATTTTCTTTCTCCCTTTTGCCACCACCTTCTTTCTTCCATCGCCGTGTTTAGCTCAATTTTTTTATCTGAATCTTCGCGGCGAGAGAGAAAGTACGGCGTATATACATATATATATCGATGGAGTTTTGATAAAAGAAGTTCACTCGAGGCATCGACGATGTGCACTGTCATTGTGTTTCACTAATTTTTAAGTATAGCCTTTCGTAGCCTTTTTAATGTGCGTGCGCCCGGTCGCCATAAGCGACCGTTAATTAATCCGTGCGAGGACAAATGTTTTAAGAGAGAAATGGAACGGGCGAAATATCGATTGCGTGAAATCGATTGCACTTTATTAATAGTGTAAACACGTAGTAGAGAAATTATCGAAAAACACTTTTGCCACAAACCGACGATTTTAGTCGGGCACATTGATATATGTCACAATCAATAAGTATAAATATATTATTATTATATTAATTATTAAATATATTAATTGTACTAATCATTATGTAAATTTTTTTTTTTTTTTTTTTTTTTTTTTTTTTTATAAAGTCAACTTTGTTTTATTGTTCTCAGAAATAATCCTTGAATATTACTTAAGAAAAAATTGTTACAACACATAGAAATTTTAAATAAGAATTTCAAACATTTTAAATACACCTCTCTTTGTATCTTGTCAAAGACAGGTTTTTCGCACGTAGTCGGTTTTCGCAGAAAGAGTTCATCGATGATATATCAGATTCTGTATAACTATGTACGGAATAATAATCAGGGTATAGGTTGCAATTATATTCCGGGCATATCACACACATACACATATACACACAGTGTTTATTATATTTATCACCGCAATAGTCCTAATCAGCAATAGTTATAGCAGTGCAATAGACACTTTGTAAACCACTTCGACAAAGCAGGATTTACATTAGCGAATCACAGCTCATCGCAGTACATACTGCTACATACGTATCTTACCGCAGTATCATTTGCTTTCTACAGCATCAAGATTTTTTTGCAGAATCATTCTGAACTCAAAATGTCACATCTTGCTGCAAACGGCGTATGCTGCAGCATTAAAGTTTTTACCGCGGTATCATTTTTTTTTTGGCGCGTTATCATTACTTATTGCAGCAGTGTGCTATACTATCGCCGTTCGCGTTGCGCTTACACTTTATTTTTGTTTTCCGTTTCTCATCCAGGTACGAACACGAACTTTACGTACTTTATTCTAAGAAGACACGAACAGACCCGTTATTCGCTCGCGACGCGAAGTTCTTCGTTTCTGCTGACTCGCCAATCTGAATCTTGCTTAAAAAAAAAAAAACTATCCGTCCCTCCTCCGAATGTCGCAATCCATTTTCGCTGTTTTTCAAAATGTAACATATATCTCCATTCAACTCACTCCGGTCTTTCAATGCATTATTATTACGTCGATCTCGCGCGTAACGGCGGACGGCTGCCGTTTCCCTCCGATCGAGCTTGCGCGATCGAGTTCACGCTAAGCCCGTGCTTTAAGAGAAAAGATTGAAAATAAAAAAACGCCTGAATATAGATAGGCAATTGACGTAAGATAGACGTCGTGATTTTTAGAGCACCGATTTATCTCGGAAGCGGACACGACGCGGCAAAATCATTCTATCAAACGATCCTCTGCTTCCGAGATAACTCTCTTACACCGTAAGTGTACCTATACCTATACTGTTAAAATATATATAGTTTATATATATAATTATATATAATTTACGTACGCGTATTTATATATATAATTACATATATGTGTATAAATACACTTATTCGTCACTGATTTTATGCTAGATTCTCGCAATATCTCTAATAAAAATCTTATTATACGTGTAATTATTATGTGACGAAGCAAAAAAGCAAGTTTGTTTGTATTTCGTCTCAGGAAACGATCACACGATAACGGTGATGATAAAAAAAAAAAATTAAAAATAAAAATAAAAAAAAATTAAAAAACTGCGAGGATGATGATACGAGAGAAAACAGAAGGAACAGAAAAAGTTTTTAGGCTAATCGTTTATTACACATTATGAGAAATGTCGCTACTAATAGTGTTACCACTTTGAATATTCAATAAAAAGTGACGTTGAGACTAGCGTTATTACGTTATGTACCTTATTCAGTAATTATACGAAATTATTTAGTATACATTACCTTCTCTATTTTATTTGTGTTTACAACAGCATTTTCCCGAAACCTCACAGAACCTCTGAATCTCCATCACATCCTTCGTTTCCGTATCATTAGTTCAATCAATTAATCGTCACAATCATATGCAACAGTAATATTTGGATTTTAGTTTTAGCAGTTTGTTAACACACCGTTAAAGATTTGCCGGTTTATTCGATTTTATTCGTAAAATCCGGATTTTCCAAGAATTTAATACACGCGCGCGTTAGACATTTTCTAGATTAAACGTGTCTTTACGTGCTCTTTACCTAGTTTGCGAGATTTAGGATCGCGAAACACACAGAGGGGATCAAAGCGTGATAGAGCTGTTGACACGCTCGACCTCGTTATATCTTTGTCGCCAAAGGAGGTTTGCGTTCGCGCGCGCACGACGGTATTTCTTCGAGATACACGACGAAAGGTCTCCCGAGTCGTCGCGGGTATTATTCTCCTTCTGCATACGAGGGGGGTATAAGAGTACGTTTTTCACGAAAGCCACGAACGGCAACAGGCACCGTTACGGCACTTCTGTACGTGCCCACTTCTTGCCGCGAGCGACAAATTCCGATATCCATTATCCAACTTCGCGATACCGTCCGCGCGCGCATCGCGCTTTGCGTTGCTAATTATCCAATGATTTTGTCGCGTGTATGTTAATTTTGCTTCACCTTTTTGAATAACGATCGGTTTTGTCGCGACTAAATTTACATATTTCTCGTTTGTTCAATTTATTATTTGCTCGGTCTTACTCGTCAAACCAATTTCGCGACAATTGACGAAGAAAGCGGAATCAGCTTCGGTCCTGTCATTGGCGGACAATCTATTTCCGGCCAAGAACAGTCAAGAAAAGCGCGTCGAGCAAGAGAATCCAGCAAGTTCCAGTTGGATTATTACACAGTTAATCATGTACTTGCTGCCGCCGCCATTGCTGCAGCAGCCGGTAATCCAATCACCATTGCAAAAGGATTTATTTACTTTTGAAAGGTGATCGCAAGTAAAGGTAAGTTTTCTCACATTGTATTTTTATACTGTATTTTAATATTCGCAATTTCGAATTTTGCAAATTCGATCGTGTAACGCGTGCAGCAGCTAAAAGCACGCGCGAGCGAATCTGAGAGAGAGCAAGTCAGTCAACGCGAGAGTTATGCGGTAGCGGCCGCGAGATAACATAAACTTCGTGAGCGCTATCTGATCGGACAATGCATCTCGCGATACGCGCACTGGCGAACGGGGTGACCCGCATACCGAGTTATCTCCTCCTATTCGATGCATCAAGATTCAGCTTATGTTTTGTCGATATCGATGGAAGCAAACGCAGTATCTTATCTCTCTAGAAGCTGCGACACGCGTTCCACATCTCGCTTAATTTCCTTTTAATTACGTAGATTATAGATTAACCGTGAGATTGATATTTTCGTAAAAACTTTTTCTGCG
The DNA here is from genome assembly GCA_014839585.1 of Pseudomyrmex concolor. Taxonomy (NCBI): domain Eukaryota; kingdom Metazoa; phylum Arthropoda; class Insecta; order Hymenoptera; family Formicidae; genus Pseudomyrmex; species Pseudomyrmex concolor. The sequence continues at coordinate 10,880 of QVOB01019401.1, read as the reverse complement.
AGAGAGGTAACATTTTACCGTAAATTCTTCAACCCGTCATTCAATGTCTTGATAATAAAGTTTTTAGCAAACAAACAGTTGAGACTTTTTTAGTCGCGTTTTGTTATAACATGCTTGTATTTATTTTTCATTTTTACAAAAAGTGTCGAAAGGTGTGTTTGTATTTAAAGAATTCATATCTGATCACGGAAATACTTCGGAAAACTCGAGAATTCAAGTGACAGCCGACTACAGCTGAATTTAATATTTTATTTGATCCATGTATTATTTCTTTTTTTTTTCTATTTTATCATCTTTTTGACAAGACATTGTCGCAATTGTTTTTTTTAGTCAATATCGGGTGGAATGCGCGATCAGATGCAGAGGGTTAAACGACCCCGCGCGCGGCTGACATAATTTGGCGAGGCGAACGGACGAATACGCGCGCGGATATCTCGGTGGCTACCGCGGTCGGTCGCGACGGTCATCGCGTTTATGCGAGAAGCACGTAATCGCATTCACAACAGCCCGCACTTGTCTGACGGGAGTATAAAACCGGCGGGAGAACACAGAGGGAAGAGGCCGCCGCCATATGGCGGCATAAAGATTCGCCCGCGCGCTCGCTCGCTCGCTCGCTCGCTGCATCTGAAATCTAACCGACTCGCTCGCTCGTTCGTTTCTTTTGTCGCTTTTCTCGAAGTTTAGAAACTGAAAAGAAGTCGATTAGATACGATCGCGAGACCGGAAATCCGTGCTGGATTCTGATACACGAGGAAACGCGCACATGTCGTCGATCTCCGGTACAGACTGCCTATACGAAATTCACGTTTCGCCAGGAGCTCTTCGTCGTTTTCTGATTACCATCAACTGCGTGCGTTCTCCACTTGTCTTCTTCCGCGAACGCGCTTCTCTCGTACATACCATATGTACCTCTCGTACGCGCGCGCTTGTCCGTGCTTGCTCGGATGCAAGAGTCGGTCGGGCTTTTTTCGCGTCGCTTAACGATGTTTCGGCGAACGATTCCGAGTTTTACTGCTGCCGCGCCGAAACGAGAACGAGCAAGATCGGCGAGCAAGTTCAAGTTCACAGGGTCATTGCACGTGTGGCAGTGAGTACGCGCTCGTGTGTGGGTGTACGCGCGCGGTCGGTCGATGATGGTGTGTTCTCGCGAAGTCAGCTGGCCGCGAGCCAGAGCGCTACGGCGACTGGATGACTTCCGATCGCGCCGGGTGGCCCTCCCCCCCCAATTCGGACACGGGGTTTTCTTTTGTCGCGCCGAGCGGGCGAACGATCGCACGTCGGCGCGCGCTTTTGGCAAATGCAATTTAGCAAAACATCTCTTGTATATTTTTTCAGAAGCGATGTTCGTCCAAAAGGGATAACACGCGCAGGATTTGTGAAAGAAATCACACGATAATGACTTTTCAGATTTCTTTTTTTCATTCGATTACGCAATTTGAAAAAGAATCGTCATTGCCACGATGATCACTCGTGCAACCTTCGACGTTTTACCCCCTTCAAATTTCGTGATCTTACGTAATGTTTGCGGATGGGCGAATCGAGAAGCGAGCGTCGTGACGACGTGTGGTGTTCCTCGCCTTTCGCGCACAGGTCACTCGCGGATGATTTTCTGTATTCCTCGGAGCGCTTCTGGCTCGTCTGGGTTACGAAATGCGACAGACGCAATGCGCGCGAAAGCAGTTGTATGTATTGTTATGCCCTTGTATTTTTATCCTTGCCCATAGAGAGTAATAATAATAATCTATTTCTTTGCGAAAAAAGTCGTTGTATGTCACTGGCAAAGCAACGTCAGAATGCGTTTGGCAGTAATACCGCACCAAAAATCTACTCGAGTTGTGGATTTTTTTTACTTCGCGTTCACGCGCGGAAACCGATAATGAACATGTGGGAAAAAGTCGAGCTGATCTAGCGCTGTAACATCGTCGGACGAACGATCGCTCTTGGTGTTCTCGTGAAAACCGCAGCCGTACCACCCCCCTGCTACCACTGCTCTCGCACCACGTCTTCAGCCATCGTCTTGCGTACGTCATGCACCGTGTGTTAAGTCTCGAAGCTAACTACCTTCCGCGACCGGAGGTCAACCTTGGACCACACAGCCGCGGCCATAACTCAGACCTATTATATTTCGCAGTTTGTTGCGCTTCTTTGTTTTTGTTTCCTACCTCCATCCACACTCTGATACGTGCTTTCAGTACGTGATAACGCGCTCGTCGACTCCTCACATCACCTGTACAACACAGTGTTCCGGACGCGATGTTGCATACTGGAAAAAACGACGCTCGATAGAGTTACGCAACGTTACGCGTAATTGTTACGCTGTAAAAGTGTTAAATAAATAATATTTTGCGATTCTAGAAAGAAACATATAAATTTGTTGAACAACTATAAAAAAAGAAGATGTTTAAACAGTAAAATATTTCTATCTTAGGAATAACATTCGAAGAGTGATCTTCACGAAAGATAAAAAAATACGAAGTGAGCTTTCGAAACAATTCGAAAATATTCGTCGAATCGAAGCGGGAGGGATGAACGCACAGTATATACATCGACAAACATCTTGATGAATTCAAGGAATCGCATGGTCGGCACAGGACCGGCTCGACCTCGTCGCTTAAAGAGGATACTCGACCGCGGCGATCTTTATCTATGTAGGAAGTCATCCACTCGTTTTTCCTCGTCCGCGTTCGCGCAAGCAGATCCAATCTCGCGCCGTGTGTTAGGTAATGCTCCTTCCGACCGCTAAATGCACATCGTCGTGGCCGTTGACTTCCTCCCTTTACCCAGGCACTTTACGTTAGGCGATTTTGTTGCTGCGCTTGCTGCATCGCCGCCGCCGCCGCCGCCGCCGCCACGCAATATGCTGCTATTTTGTGTGGTAGCGGTCCGTTTCTCTTTCGTCTCAAAGAGACTGCGCGCACGACTGGGAACCTTTGCCCTCGCGTTTTGCAGTGCCGCACTCCACTAGCGAACGCGAGACATAAATTCTCGCGAATGATGAAAAATCCTTTAAGTCACAGGGACTTTTTTTTCAACCGATAAAAATTGCCGTGCGCCGCTCGAAAGAAAGATCGAGCATCTCTCCAGGCTACGTAACCGATTGGACCAATCGTAAAATACAAAAAAAGGAAACTGCAAAAATATTTGCGCGCCACGGCACACACATTGTTCATTCAAGAGGCGAGCATCGCGGCCATAAGTCATAGATTAGATTCAGATCGCTTTGAGCCATTGTATGCGTATCGTTCAGAGACAATGCTCCAGTGAATCAAGCCTATCATCGCGAAAGGCCAGGGGAATCCCTCGCTGTGCGTCGGATGTAATTGCCAGCAACATAACGCGTATTAATACCTATATAGAAAGAGAAAATCGCGGTCGATGTCAGTTGCATTTTATTAATTTTTTTTTTTTCGTGTAACTTTAGTATCAGATATTCTTCAGACATTAGTAAACAAAGAAACTAATGTAATCTTTTTTATTTAATATTTTAGAAATGTGATATTTTAGAAATATCTCATTTTTATGTAGCAATCTTTGTAATCATTTTTTTGGCAAATAAATAGTTTATTTTTAATTCGACTCTTATAAAAAACGAATGATTTCTTCGTCAGAGGAATGTAGATAACGAGCGAATAAAATGATACGAGACAAGACATGTAATTAATTCTTGTTTGTTGTGTGTGGTCTTTGAGTGTGTGAGCTGCTGCCGGGTTTGAAAAATGCTTATCGAATTGTCCGATTTAATCTGAATACGAAAAGAGATGATGAAATCTTCTTTTTGAATCTCATTAAAAGCGATAACTTACGTGACATTCGCGCATAATCCGCGTTTCCACCGAGACGTGTTGGAGGGAGAATTCGCGTGTGAATCTTTACATAATTTAACTCGGTTTTATCGATGTTATCCGGCGTAAACGTGAGTCATGCTCGTAAACCGCCACGTATCGGCAACCGTCACTTTACACGAGTATATCGTTAATCGCCGCCGCGGCTTCGTCGGCGCATCGTTGAGCGCACGTATGTCATCGATCGTATCCGGATTCTGGATGGTGCCGCGCCGTGCTCTGACGTAAGCTGAATAATATCGTCATCTCAGTTTTAACCGGACGCTCGTATATTTGACAAACCAACAAAAGAGAAGTGCAGGATCGTACATATTATTATTTTTAATTGCAGAGAAGATTCGACCGCATTTTTATATAAAAATCGAATGTGGAGGAATTTTAACAGAATTTATGGAAAAAAATCAAACAAGCGTGTAATGCGCGTATACCCGTGATCCGAGACAGTCGTTTACAAACCGATTGCCGTACGTTTCTCGCATAACGCGTCGAGCAATCGATCACGTAAGCGACCTCGCACGTCCCGCGCGCGCACGAATACTAATTGCCATTATTTATTTATATTAGCCAGGTGGTCACACAATTCGTTCACACGTGATGGAAATTGCGCAATGAATGTCTGACCACCTAGTCGCGAAGTGCTCATCGAGTTTAAACCGTGCGCAATGTGCACATGTGCGCGCGCGCACGGTGAATATACATATATTTATGTGCGTATCGAATTTGATTCATGCTACTTAGTAGCTTAGATCAATAGCGACGATTGTGTACGCGTCAATATTTGCGCAATCGCGAAACTAATGTACGGAGAAAAGAGATTCGAATATCGTCTGCTTTTTTTATAAAAGCGCGCGCTGGGTATATAGAATATATACAACAGATGGCTGAATAAGTATAATATAGAAGGATATTAAAAGTCAGACAGGTTGATATTTGTACTTCTTTTCATTGTTTACATTGATAGCATGTAGACATTTATAGCATGAAAATAAGCAGAATTTATTATAAGTGATATAATAAAAGACAGAGAGAGATATGTATAATAAAGTTTGAAAAATGTAGAGAGAGTAAAAATTTATTTGAATAAAATTAAAAATGTAAAATATATAATTTAAAAGTAGATACACAATATACTTAACAATAGATTAAGAATATCAAATTATTTTATATTTAATTTCTTTCTCTCTCCCTGTTTCATCTCTGCAAACGTTTCCTACAACTTTCTTATTTATATATTAAATTATATATTTATTGTGTGTGTGTAATTATATGATATTATATAGATCGTTATAATTAATCACACGCAGTGACGAGCGCTCAAAAATTCGTCGCACTCTTATATACGTCTCCTTTTTCTTCCTTTTTCGCGCCAAGTCGCGGCGTGGCGCCAATAGAAATTGAGAGAACGCACGAGCGCCGTTCTCACGAGGCTTGCGTGCGTTCCGTGCACGCGTGCGTGCATGCGTGCGCGCATGCATGCGCGCGCGAGTGCGAGTCCGAAGAAGCGAACTCTAGGTAGAAGGGATATCTGTTCGAGCGATCGCGCGTGAAGGTACGGACTCTCAACGGGCTCCGCATGACAACGGTCGCGGTGTCTGAGCTCGTTTAGATTAACCGAATGCGCCAATTGCAAACACGGTCTCACGTTCACGTCTGGTTCCGAATTTAAGACAAAATTAGCGAAATTAGCAAGAAATTCCATATTCAGAAAACAGTTAATTCCATATTTAACCAAAGCCGTCAAGGTAGACACATAGAAGCTGCGGAATTTAATTCGACTCTTGATTTTTTGGAGGGGAAGCGATACATTGATGTGGGAACTTTTCTAAACCGGCTTATCACTTTTTCAATTTATATTACGCGTACGAGCGATTGGCAGTTTTATATTTCATTAAATTTTATCTCGCGGAAAGATACACTCGACTCCGTTAGTTTCGCGTATCTTTTCTCGAGACTAACAAGTATTTGACACTTCAGTCGATGTTTAAATAACGTTAAATCCGGGAAATCAGATATGAATGAAATGAGAAAATTGCGCTTTTACGCGCCGCGTCGACAATTCAGCGGATGCGCGGTTCGATTGTGCGACTTTTCCTCCACGACACGAAAGTAATTTCTTCCTACTCCTCATACCTTCGTTTCGTCGTAAAGTACGTGTCGAGATAATAACTTGCAATTTCTGCGCGAATATTGAATATTGCCTATATATCGACAGTAATTTAATTGAAGTCGCTTGAGAATATCGTTTCCTTACTGCCTGACATCGGGATCGTAATCACATGATGCATGCTGCACTTACGCGTAATGACACTTCGACGGCATACGATATTCTTCCCTGATCGAACTAATCTATGAAAATCTCTCTCGGTCCACGGGCCACCTACGAGCGTTTCTCGTTATTAATGTTATTAGACGGTTACGTGTCTCCGGGCCGGCAAATCTCGCCGGTTAACGGTATATACGAACTGAGCCCGCGGTAGAGCGACAGCACTGAGAAAAAGGCCCGGAAGACGTCTGATTGTGAGACAAACTCGCACGTTTAAGATGCCCGGTGGTCCAAACATTTGTATCGTTAAAATATCCCGGCTACTTTTGCAACGCGCGCGCATAGCCACGACGTCGATACGTCAAGTCACATCACGGCCTCGAAGTTTTGATGAAACCTGTCCTGTCGCTCGAAATTTCCATACCTGCATAAGTATATACACGGTGTCCAAAAATTATTATCTTCACCACGTCGTACGTTAATGACAGATATTCTTTGACTAATCTGAAGTTTTCTCTAACATTGCTGGCTGGAACCCTTATATATTTACAGATTTTTTTTCCAAGTGTTATGAGTTTTCCTAGCTGAAATTTGATAAGCTAGCATCTCTCTTAGATATAATGCGAGTCTTATCAGACAGTCTGCCCGCAAGGTGCTGGAACTACTTGCACCGCGCGAAGATAGGCAAACGCCGTCGTGCGAGAAATCTTCGATCTAAACTACATAAACACGAGATGAGATGAGATCCCCGTAGGAACTGAATTAGAAGCGGTCAACCGAGTGTATCAAGATTCAATTTGGCGAGCGTAAGGTAAGGCGACGAGTTTAGTCGAGGGCGCTTCGGTAAGGCACGGTCGATGCACGATGAGCGTTTACGTGTGCAATGACAATCTGCGCGAGATCGATCCTAAAGCAGAATTCACAGTAGGAAACTCTGACTCTCGAACCGAAGAAAATCGTCTGGTGTTACAGAACCGAAATTACAGTTTTTTTTCAAAAACCAATATTTTACTGCAGTAACACCGCTTGCTACGGTATCACCGTCAGTTATTGCAATATCACTGCTTACCGCGGCATCATTGCTTATTGCAGCATCACCGCTTACTGTGCAGATTCGAGATTTAGATTCTCTAATGTGAACTTAGCTTAACGTCGCAACCCACTGTTACGAGGGGATGGAACGTCTCGACTCGCGGGGAAGGTTGCCAGAGAGTATGTCTCGATAATATCGAGGGTGAATCGCGTCTCGACGGAGGGACCGCGTCTCTTTGTGTTTGCACGATCTCCTCCTTCGAGTATCTCTTCGGCCTCGCACAGTTTATCCTATCAAGTCAATCGCAAGTCGGGTCAAATTATTTAACCTGTAATTTAATTGCAAACAAACGCGACGTACTTACACAATATACATCTGAGTGATGTCTTCGCGGGAGTGTAAAAGTAAGGACGGAACAAAAATAAAAAAATTAGCATAGTCGACACACTGAGAAATTCAAGAAAATAAATGTTAATCTCACAATGTTATTCCCATAACGTCAAAATGATAAAATCTGAATATAATCAGTTCTGATTGCCTTAATTCTAACTTAGAATTTTAGCTGCGGGCGATCTGCAAGCACAATATCCATCACTCTGTTCCTTTAAGACGAACGAAAGACAGATTAGAAGGGACTTCCGCACCGGGTTAATCAATCGAGCGCGGAGCCAGAAGGGAAATCCAGAATTACACTGAAGATTAACTGGCAGCAACCGTGATTAAGGCCGCAACAACGTTAATAAGTACGCGCTCGGGACAAATAGGACGGAGAATCGCCGTCCGTGCCTTCATCCGCGATTGAGGGTTATCGCGTTCTCTTTCCCTTCCCCTTTCCCCTCTTTCCCTCTCTCTCTCTTTCTCTTTCTCGCGAATCCGTCAATCATGCAAATACAGTAGCCCGAGCCACTGGAAAACGGCTCTCCGTCGCTTCCCATGTACCTTCTGCATAAGATAATGACGCGCACCTTTTTCTTCTTCTTCTTCTTCTTCTTCTTCTTCTTCTTCTTCTTCTACTTCTTCTTCTTCTTTGGGAAGCGAGCTAGCATTTCGAGCTCGGCGATTCGATTCGTACGTGCTGGCGTCACCACGGCTGGACGGGAAAGAGAGAAAGGAGAGAGTCATACGCCCGATCGCACGCTCTGCGGATTTTCGAAGGGAAAAATCAATGGGAATAACGGTGACACGCATGGGTCAGTGCGTTTCTAACCTTTGAGCCGCCGCGATGGCGAAGAAGAAGAAGAGGCGCTCGAACGCAAAACGGTAAACCCGCGCGAGCACACGCCGAGAGAGTAGGATATCTCCTCTTGACGTAATTCCATTCGACATTCTCGCGCGGTGATACCGACACTCGGCGTCGGTGTACGGATTAATACAAGCGTGCGCACGTGTGCGTTTTACATGCATGCACACGTTTGGGGTTTCTCGAGGAGCCGCGAGGTCGCCGACCTCCGAAGCTGGGAAAAATCCTCCGTTGCAATATTTCCATGCCATTATTCGATTAATTATCGCGGCGAGCCCGCGAATCGCGCCGCGCGGTCGTAACGGAGAATGCATTAGAGGCGGTTTTACGCGTCTCTTTCCCGTACGTTTGTCTCCCCGAATAATCGATTTATCGGCGACGCACAAATGTGAGACTGTTGAATATTCAATGACGTTTTTTAAATAGAAAATTTCGACGCGAAATGCAAGATCTACGAAGATTTTAAGATTTAACGTTGCGCTTTATAAATTTTGTCCATTCTGAACGCGCTGTTGGTTCTTCGATCGCGTCTAAAAACGGCGTTTTCAAGCGCGGGTGTAATTGGGATTTCCGTGTTGGGCGTTGCGTATTCGAAGGGAACGATATTCCGATGGCGTTTCGCATATCGCGTCGCTCCTTCTTCCCTGCTCGGGCGCGCGAAGAGAAGGATATGTACACATTATGTGAGCACATATAGAAGCGGAGGAGTCTCCGGTGACACCGATGTCGCGTGGGACACATCGGAGCTCGATACTGCTCACCCCGTTTCGCGAATTCGCTCGCCGATCACGATCGACGACACGTCTCCGTCGAATTATCGAAATACCTCGCGCGTTTGCCTGCGGAATGCTAATACGCATTGACGAGCGTTTGCGCGCTCACAATGTCCGTGTCGCTGCAAATCCGCTATTTTTAGATCGCGCGGATTCTGCACTCTCTTTCTCTCTCTCTCTCTCTCTCTCTCTCTTGGTGGAAATATCATATCCGTTTATCGTTAATTCACGGAAAAAACTTACAGAATGAGAAAGCTAAAAAGCTTCGTCGTGCGTCAGAACACAATTTTTTTTTTCTGTGCAATTTTTTATTTTTTTCTCTCCTCGACATGTTATTCTCCACGGAGACCATAAAGATTCGGAGATTTGAATTACATTTATATGATAATAGTTTTCCTTTTTGTTTTCTTTCGTTTTCTTTTGAAATATTTAGACGGGCGAGTCGTGACGGTACCAATCACGTCTACCCGTTTTACAAGGGGATTCCAATTTAGCCACGGTGTGGTAGGAGATTCCCCCGACCTCTTGCCGAAGGATGAAGGAAGTCTATGTCTGTAGTCGGGCTGAGAGGAGGAGAGAACAGATGCGCGGCGCACGGGCAGAGGGAAGGGGGGCAGGATGTAACCGCGGAGCCCGGGCAGAGTCCGGACCCCCATCATTATCCGTTGAACCCTGCGGAGGCTCGAACATGCATCAATTATTTGGTGGATCGAGGAGGGATGTGCCCTCCTCCTTCCCCATCTCCGCACGCATTCTGTGTCGAACGACCAATTGCACCATACATCACACTCGCGCTATATTCGCCGTCATAATGTCAGGGTACGGGCGCAGCACGCTCTTTCCTCGCGTCCCCTCCTCCCCCTCGTCCTTGCTACTCGCGTGTGTCGTTTTGGATCGCTAGGAAGGAATGTTTTAATTGCCAAAGTGCGCGGGCACACATCAAAAAACTTTATATAGACAGTTAAAACTTTATCCAAGAAGAAACGTTCATCGGAGTAATATTTTTTAAACGGATAAGCGTACAGTGGTGTGATAAAGTAATAATGAGAGACATGTTCGGGGAAAAAGAGGAAAAAAAGAGCGGTTATCAACGGAGAGTGTAATTTAACTTTGAAATTTGAACAAAAGGAAAGTTCTTCAACTCCTGTAATAGGGACAAGAGAGGAAATAAACGGAGAAGATAACATATTGGAAGAAGTTCGTCAAGAAGTTATGTTTTCGGCGAGTTTTCCATATACGTGCCGCAAAGTTAAGTAATCGAGACGAACCCTCAATTTGAAGAGCAATCGAAATCTTTATTCTCCCCTTTGTTGTTCCCCTTCTTTGCGCGAAGGATGCGTGAATTGTCGAGGGAATGTATCCAGATGAAGAAGGTAGATACGGGAAAAATAAAGAGAAAGAACTTGATGGAAAGCCTTGATGCGATCGCGCACGCGCGCGCGAATGTCCGCCGCGGACGGTGGACATCCGATTCCATCTAGGTGATCACAGCTCCGGTCATAAAAGTGTCCTCTTTGCGCAAAAATGTCCGCGATCGTGCGGCGAGGATCGCGTGTGTGCACGAACGAGAGAGATCCAACCGGTCGGTCGATCGGTCGGCCGACCGAGCGAACGAACGTGTAGCGGGCGCACGCGCGCTATTCATGGATTTACGCGCGTACGTGGCGACGATGCTAAAGCGTGCCGTCCGCTTCGTTGTCCGGCGTTGTGCTGCCACACGCTGCGCTCT
>QVOB01019400.1:0-13093 GCA_014839585.1 Pseudomyrmex concolor | reverse complement strand
AAATAAATCGCCACTTTTCCAAAATTTTTGTTTTTTTTTTGTAGGCTAAGTACTTATCGGACTGCCCACGTATATATATATATTTATATATATATATATATATACACATTTTTTATATATATATGTATATTGTATATATATATATATATATATATACAATGTTATTAGAGTATTATAAATATATTGTTTTGTTATTGTTTTATAATAATATTATTGTTTTTTTATTTTATAACTGCAAGCTATTTATCATTTAAATATTTAACGGAATACCGAAACCCTATTCTGTTATTTCTTAATATTATACTACTTAAAATTAAATAATATATATAACAAAAAAATATATACATATATATGTGCTAAAAATATTGTATTACAACACATAATGTTTTATGCAAATGGTTATTTGTTTAGTTTATTAAGTGTACTTAAATAAAAATTATCTTCAAAAGTAAAGACAAATTTTTTCTTTACTACTACACATATAGCAACGAAAATATGTCTATAATATACTTTAAAAGATCATATAGTATAATTTAAAAGTATCTAAACGTAGATGTTTTTTAGTTATTTTATAGATTTGATCTACAAGACAAATTTTGTGAAATATAAGATATTTGTAGTCAGTTTTTGTCGATTATAACTAAAAGATATGTATGGAAAATCTGCCTTTTTTTAGTCATTATTTATAGAACGTCTATAATTTAGACATCAACGTTCTCTGGAATGTATGTAATTTAAATGTACATAAAATTTTATCAAATATGTAATCTCAACTGTTTTTTCTTCTAGCGTTAATCTGTTTACTTGGTTTATTACAATACCCAAAAAAATAAATTTATAGTTTTTTCATATAAATGTTAACATAAGTTTGATTAATCAATAAAATTAATGTTCTTTTTTACATAACAAAATATTTTGCGCTAAATATAGTTTTTATGTCAACATTATTAAATTGTTCTCGATTTTCTTTTTTTGCAGCTTCTTAACCGGAAACTCAATCACGCGTATATCTCGAAATGCGTTGTCGAGATATTCGGAGATACGTACGTTGTAAGTTATTACACTCGATCTCTATCTGTTTTCCAATTAGAGATGCAAAATAAATATCGACATTTATATATGTACATAAATCCTTGGTGTTTTCATTTCAGATTTCTCGATGATAATAAAATAAACGAAATAGAAAAAGGAGCATTTTTTGGTCAAATTAAGTTATTCTGGTTATGAGTAAATAAAGATTTTATTATATGTACATTACATGTATAAGTGCAAATAATGTAGTATCGTTTGTGTGTGTTTCTCTGTTTTTTTTTCTAAAACTATCAGTATATATGAAATTGCTAATTTTTATAGCAATCTCAAGTAGAATAATTTGTAACACTAAAAACACAACGATTTACACAGAATTCTGACAAATAATACTATCAACGAGATACAACTTGGCCATTTAACGGGACTGGATAAATTAGAAACTCTGCGACTAGATCAAAATAAAATAATGACGGCGGATTTTTCTGATCTAGAAAACAGCACCATCGTGTACCTGATGTAAAGTATCGCATTATGTTATTTTATATAGGATACGTTAAATTACTCGGGAAATAATAAGCGAATATAAATAAAAGAAAAATAAGCAAAACTTTTACTTTGTTATAATAAATATATATAATGTTAAATATATAATGTACATATTGAAATTGAATATTTATTACACATATTTATTGTTATCATTTTAAATTTAGATTCCGTTTTTTTTCTATATTCATCCTTATAACATTTTAGAGAAAACGCAATTAAAAACTATAGCTCGAAATTGCAGCTAATGATCAAATAATCTAATCCTTGTAAGATACGCCTGTTTATTATTTCCTGTCTCATTTATGTGTATCCGGAAAGTATTACAAAAATAATTTCTGTGACACGTACGACGCGATAACTTGAGAGGAAAATTTTATATATATATCAGCTACATTGCAATCATTGCGCATATTACAGTTAATTGTGAATTTGCCATTGTTTTAAAAGAAATTGTTTTAAAAGAAATTTTCTCTACACTCGTGTTACAGCGCATTTATTTAAAAAAATAACCGTCAAGGATTACTGATGTAACGGCCTCCTAAACATTATTGCACCATTTCCACCTATGTTTAATAATCTGCTCTTTTTATTACCAGAAATCTCGCTGAGAACATGCTAACGATCTCCGCCTTAAAACTGCTACGACTGCCAGCGTTGACAGAAATTTAAGCGTACATAGTAATTAAAATTCATTTGATCTGTGCATCGGATAGACTCGATCCCCGACGCTGCACCAGATCGGTTATATTAATAAAAAAACACAAAATAAATGCGCGCATTTTTCGAATGTTTCCAAGTTGCGTTTCAGAATATTGGACAGGAATCGCTTTGTATCGATAACGGAAGATTTATTCGCCGGATGCCCTGCTTTGCAATCATTGTACGTACGTAAGTAGATTACAAGAAGCGATTACTGTCATTGTTAATAAGATTCATGCGAGCCATAACGGCGTAACGATGATTCAGAAGTATGGAGAACAATAACATAAGCAACATCGACGAGAATGCGTTCCGAAATTTGCAACAACTTGTTGAGCTGTAAGTGTATAAATGTTAATGTGATTCGATTTCACGTTAATGGTATATACCAACGCGTTCGGTTATTGTAATCACAGACTGTCGGGATTAAATGCATCACTTCGATGTTGATATTGCAACACATCACAAACCGTATAATCGGTGTATTTTGAAGTGCTTCTTTTTGTTACGATTTTTTCTATATATATATATATATATAGCTCGAATTAGTTAATACGTAGTAATTAATTTTTTATGTTATATTCTTTGTCTACAAAAATTTAACTTTTTGTAGACAGACTGGTTGGTCTGTGAGACCGACGCGACTTTAAAATCGAATATCTCCACAAAAAACTGATATTTTTCAATTTTTTAAAATCAAAAGTTTAAATATAATAATTCTGCATTGATAAAAAAAAACTGAAAAAAATCTTTTGAAGATGTAAACGTTTAAAAACAAACTAATTTTACTAAAGACGCTGATGCGCAATTTTTGAGTGAGTCTGGGAGACCCATGACTCAAAGCATTAAGTATCATATTAAAAAGCTGTTGCACCTACGCTATAGTCTACAAGTAAATATAACAATATAGTTAGAAAATAGAAAATCGTCTAAAGTAACAAATAGCAATTATCACATGTGTATCGCATTCGATAAATTATCCGAGAATTGAACTCCGACGATTAAAAAAAAAAACGCGTTAAAATACATTTTGTTCCAACAATTTGGCCTACAACAAGATAATCGCAATATCGTCAAACATGTTTCAACCCGTGAATAATCTGTCGAAGCTGTAAGTATACAAGCATATTTCTGTTGAAATGTATAAACCGTGATAATCAGTTTAACAACTAAATGCTCGGGCTACGTGCTTAAGGTGCACGTCGCCGATACTTACTTAGTGTTAAAGATTTTTCGCAAAAGTAAACTATGGAAACGTCACGTATCCGCGAGCAACCAGTTTTAATTATAATTCTAGCTCGTATGCGCGTGTCGACTGAAGAGAATTTGTTGAAAATAAATCTTCTTGTGCCCTGATAGAGTGTATTGATACAATCTTGTGCTTTTAGATTAATCGGTTATAATCCCGTCGCCGAATTACCAATAACGCTCTTTAATTCATTGAGCAATCTTCGTTCTCTGTAAGTGATATTGTTTTATTTCTGATAGAAGCACGTAACTTGTTCTATGTTTTTCTTTTTATCTTCAATTCACATGAAAATATATAAACAACGGATTTTTTATTGATTTCATATTTTATTTTTAATCTTTTATTTTTTAATTTGTATTTATGATACAACAAATTAAATATTATTTTATAGATTTTTGCATTTTTTGAAATTTAATTCTTGAATTATAATTTGATTTGAAGTTATACTTTAAATATTTTGCTTGTACACATATTCATATTATTTTTCTCATTAAGAGGATGCTGGACCGTCTTGTGACCTTCGATTTGGCAGCTCAGCTGCTGTCGTCTATCGGGTAGGTAGCGCCATCTCTCGGGACCGAGTCGAACCAAAACAAGGCTAGATGACACGAGAGAGACAAAGATAGACGTATGTTTCTCGTAGTAATAGTACTTCGGCACTTTGTGCTAAAATTGCATTAAATCGTAGGGACACATGTTCTCTTTTTAGAAGCTTCAAAATCTTTTTCTAAATTACTCAAAATATTTGTTTATGTCTCTAGAATGGCTCGAACAATTTCTATTGTGATTTGTACTGCCGATTTTGTATACGAAGTAAAAATGTTGTGCATGTGGCAATAGTTTATAAACTTTGTTTTGTATTTCTTGTTGATTTTTGGACCATATTTTAGCATATTTTCTTTTATTCTGGAGAAGCGTTTTTCATTCCGATCAATGGTTGCAGATTTACGTAAGTGTGGCTCGCAACAGCAATAGTAAAACAAGAAGGTCCAGCATCTTCTTAAATACTAATAGAGCCATGTATGATTTATATTTACTAAATATTATTTACTTTTATGGTACGGTGAATTTCAGAGGTGTTGAAGATATAAATATGGACAGAAGTGTGTTTGACATTCTTGTAAATCTTGATTTTGTGTACATATTTTTTATAATTATTTTAATATAAACACATAATCAAGTCTTTAATTATTTAAATAAAAAAAACTACGCAAGAGAAAAGAAGAAAAAACATAAAGATGCCTAAAACTTTTTTAGATACTTCAAAAAATTTCACTATTGCATGACGTATGCACCAAAAAAGTGAAAAACTGCAGCCCTACTAACGATGGTGAAACATGACAATTAATTTGACAAAATTTACTTAGTTTACTCTTGAACCAAAGAATACAATGCTATTCTTCCTTTTCTTCTTTTGAAGGTATATCGTCGATGTCTCATTTAATAGGAAAACATTTATTAAGGGGTGCCGTTTGGAGCATATCTTGTGTTACTTATCTTGGCAATGGCCTTGTTCTTTGGGGAAGATTCACCGCAAGAGACGAAAATCGTGTTTTAAGTATCATGATTAAAAATCTTGCAGGTAAATGAACGTTTTTAATTATTACAACAAAGTTGTAAAAAATTTAAATTTGTTTATAAAAATGTAAATTTTCAATACTTATAAAGTTTTTGAGTTTTACTGAGATTTTGTTTAAATCTGAAAAGCTAGTTGCAAATTGAACGTTGTTTTACATCACATACACACACACGCGCGCGCGTACGCTATGGACACAAACGCCAATATAATGTAATAAATGATTCGTAGTACGTACGAAATCACAAAGTGCACGCGAGTTATTATTGCGGTTTCCAACAAAGCGCAACATGATGATCGATCGGGCATATATTAATGTTAAGCTCGCTATAAATCACACACGGCGATATAGTCACGTAATCCTTTTATTTAGTGTCCGACATGTTGATGGGAATATATCTTTTCATAATCGCCGTAGAAGACGCAAGGTCCTGCGATAACTATAAACAGGAAACGAGTGCGTGGATGTCCTCGTGGTCTTGCACGCTTCTAGGAGTGTTAGCGACGTCATTAGAGGTACACGCATTAACACCTTGCTATTATAAAAATCCACCGTAATTTTCAATTCGTAACGTGCAATTTCTCTTTAACGTATTTATAATGACCGGCTACGTTACTGCTCAACAAAATCTGGACATTGTGAAAAAAAATCGACATGCTAACGATTTTGTCAGTGTCAACATCAATTTTTTTGTGACATGTAACTAATGATTTTTTTCTATGTTGCTAGTCAAATAAGTATAATGTATCTTGTAGGAAGAATTTAATATATTAAAAATTTATATAAAGTTATGTAAATTTTTTTCAAAATTGTTTCTAATAATATGAAATTATTAAATTATATAAAAAATTATTTTAATTATTAAATTATATTATTAAATTATTGAATTATAAATTGTTCATAATAATAGAATTTTATTCTAAAATGTCTCTCTGAAATATTTATAATACTCGTTAAATAAATCTCTAATCTTCTAACTTGTCAGAATAATGATATGTAATAGTATCATTATAATAAGCGTGAAATAGAGTTGACGTATTGAAAATCTAAGAGAACTAATCTTAAATTACTATAAAGTTTCTGTATTCATCTTGTCGTTTATGTCCGTGGAACGATATATTATGATCGCCAATCCTTTGAGATGCCATCGTACCATAACATCTCAAGCTACAGCTTCGTCGATGATCGTCATCTGGATTATTGGACTTCTTCTTGCTTTTGTGCCAGGTTTGTTTTCGTAAAAAAATAAAAAAAAAAAAGAACTCGTTTAATCTTTTAAATACTTGCCTATTTGAAGAATCTTTATCTTGATCAATTTTTTTTCTAAATTCGAAAGTTATCTACTGGAGAAGCAGCACGAGATTTTACGGTGTTAACGGGATGTGATTCCTTCTGCACATAGATGATCCATACCTGACAGGCTGGGAATATTCAGCGTTTATCTTTCTGGGACTTAATCTCTTCGGGTAAATTACAATTAGACATAGGTATATCTGTAACAATTGCACAACATTGAAGCAATTGTCGTACCTGACATAGCGAGATCATTGTGTCATTATCCCTGATTACATGCACTGATAAACAGAAGAAAATAGTGAGTGACAGAAGCGGTTTTATATCCAATTATTGATTCTTGAAATTTTCGAATAAGTTTCAATCAAGAAAATGGTACGTAGCCAATCAAAGAATTTAATCAACTTCCACAACGATTTCAATCCAATCGATTCTTGTTTCGATGATTGCTCCGATATTGCATCGGGAAAAGAGAGGCTATCATTGCGCTTATTTGCAGATTGATCATTATCGGTTACGTTTACGCTGCCATGTTCTTTAGTATCTGGAGAACGCGCAATGCTACGCCGCTTTCTGTCGATTCCGAATTCATTCTCAGGTTCTTCTTAATCGTGTTGACAGACGCGGCATGTTGGGCACCTATTATAACGCTGAAGATCCTCGCCATGACGAAATATTCTGTACCACGTAAGCAGAAATGCACTATAATGCGAATTTTACTGATTCGTTTGCGATATTGCTGCTTACAGAGTAAATGTCCTGACATAGTCTTAATTACTAATAATCTGATTTAAAATTTTTTTGAATATATAAATTATACTATATCTTATTTTATGTGTGTTTTCAAATTCGATTTTACTTGAATTTTTCAAAAATTTACTTATAATTACATTTTATTAAAATACAATAAAAATCTTAATCTTCTAATTGAAAAAATACTTAAATTTTTGTCCATTTTCGAGTCACGTCCATTTGTAATAATGAAAGTGAAAGAAAGTAATAATAAAAATAAAAGAGATTATAAATTAAAATTAATTAAAAATATATAGTCATTGAACTGTTTTTATCTACTAATAGATTTAAAAATAATTAAGAAACTAAACTATTAAATAAATTATTTAAACTTATTTAACTATTAAATAAATTATTTAAACAATATTATATAATTATTAATGTCAGTAATATGTTCATAGTTTTTGCTGTTTGAATATATGTTATCAACAGTATTACAAACATGAATCATAAAAGAGTGAATGTAACACTAATAGAAGTTACGTTCGCGCTCTCAACTATTGCATTATTCTATCTTTGTTTTATGTCTAATGAGCGATAAAGACAGAATGCAATAACGGAGATAGCTCCCGAGACGCAGTTATAATATTTTAACTTTTTCGCTGCCTGTCAATATATGTCTGCGTATCAAATTTTCAATTGTAGCTACACGCGATATATTTCATAAAATATATTCATCAATATATTTCATAAAATTCATATTTTTTTAAGAAAATAAATAAAAACCTTGTGTTTCACATATATTAAAATATATTAAATATATTAAAATATGTGTTTTACATATATTAAAATATACATTACAGTTACATAAGTATTAAAATATACTTACAGTTAAGTCTCAAGTATTTATGCTCTTCCTAAATATATAATTAATAAAATAAAATAACAAATGTTTTTGAAATATTTGTTATTTAACTTTACTTAAATTTTTGTACATAAAATATTATTGTACATAACACATCATTAGATTAATTTACATTTAGATTAATATGTCAGATAAAAAGTATTAAAAATATTAAGTATTAACATTGGTCATTTTAATTGCGTTTGAGGAGTGCGCTAGTAGCGCTATTGCATTGTTCTATCTTTGTTTCATATCTAATGAGCGATAAAGATAGAATGATGCAATAGCGCAGATAGCTTTCGCAAACGCAGAATTTGATTGCCAAAATTATTAAGGACAAAGGAATTTTTGAAATCGCCAGTAATAAACACAATGTTTTCGCTATTTTATTTAATAAAAAACTACAATATTACATTTATTTATAATTATATTTTTAATTAAATATTATATTTTTTTCTTTTTTATTGAAAATAATGATTCCCTTTCGGAATACATGAGATCCGCGCTTATATATATTTAATATTTTTACATTACACTTTACTTTTATAAATATATTACATTTTCCTTTGTATTTTAAAATTTATATTTTTACTTATTTTTTTTTTTTTTTTTTTGCTTATTAGAGATAAGATAATTATATTTTAGTTATTAAATTTAACAAGAAAATAAAAAGCCATTTTTTTATAAACTTTTTTTATAAAATATTAGCAGTCGGATATACACACAATTAAAAATATAAAAGCTCTCTCTCTCTCTCTCTCTCTCTCTCTCTTAATATGTCAATAATTGGGACATTTACCCTAGCGTTTATGTAATCGCATGTATATAAAACAGAAGTGTTTTACTTTCAACGTAAAATATAATCTCCTCGCTTTTATGTCACAAGAAACATGATAATTTATAAGATATTACTACCTGTGGATAATATTTATAGCCAATCTGCACGCTTGGATAGTCATCTTTATTTTGCCAATAAACAGTGCAGTTAATCTGTTATTGTATACTTTTACTACACCGAAATTTCGTGAAAAACTTATCGAGAGTTGGTTCGGAAAAATACGCAGATTCACGAGACAATATTCTACACAAGGTTAATATAATTTACTTATATTTACATAGTATATTACATAGTATATATCTTATATACTTATATAATCTAAATATACATATAAATATATATCTTATATACTTATATGTATATTTAGATAATACTCGTATATATTACATTATTATTAATGTAAGTAATGTTCATATATTAATAATTTATACTGTAATTATATGTAAATATAATTATAGTATAAAAACTAAAATTTAGTTTCGTATATCGCTTGTTTAACTGGTTTTATAAACTTGTTCCTCCCCTTCAAAAAAAAGAAAATCGACCACGATGTTTTCGGTGAAAGTTTGATAAGTCATATGTCTTTTTTTATAAATTCAACTTTTGAAATTGTTGACTTATTTTGAAAATGATCCAATCCTGGATCAAAACATAAATCAACAAAATAAATTAAGGTTTTTCTTTACATATCACCATCTGTGTCTAAAGCTCATATTGGCCCTTTCTCCTTTTAGATTTATTTTTAAAAACCTAAACATGGAATTTTTTGTCAATCATAGTCGTCTTCTATGATTTCTATTTCTTCGTTTTGTTGTGTATTTTTTGTTGACATTGTTGTAAACAGTTTTCTACTTGAGAAAATTCTTTAAGTATTTCTTTCTCTTTACAAGCAGGTTCATTGTTGAATAACGTTGAATTTTTTTGACATTGAGTCAAAAAAATCATTTTCTATATCAACCAATATTGTACAGCAAAATTGTTTGAGATAATACAATAAGTACCAATTTATTACTTTCAACGTTGAAAGTATAACAAAAGATTTAGTCAAATATTTGCAGCAAATAAAATTAGTTTTTCTAGCAAGGTGTTTCACTGGCCCTATAGTAACGAGAAAAGTTTGCTATAGCAGCAAAAATCTTGCCAACAGAAATTTTCCATGTACAGTTTGAAAAAAATTTCTAAACTTAAAACCGATTTTTAAATTAGACAATTTTCTTAATTATTTCGAAAGCTTAAAACTTTATTTATTATTTTGTCGCAGATTCAAATGCACAAATGCAGATAAAAATGTATCGCAACTATCATCTATCTGAATCAAATGAGATGACGATAAGAGAAGACCATCATACTTTGATTTCAATGATACAAAAATCCACTTAGAAGCACACAGCCGAAAAAGTAATTACCTACATAATCACATTTATTAGTATGTATTAAATGATAACACTGTTTTAAGTAGAGCTAATAGATTACACACACACACACACACACACACGATGAATCTGATAAAATGGTCAGCACGTTTTTCTCGAAAAACGGTTAAAGATGGAGGAAAATATCCTGTATCAAAATTATAATATATTAAGGGAAACATACTATGGTGAACTTGAATATAATTTTTTTTTTTACATTACTAATCATACTTTTTTTTAATGAAAAAAGGTACTTTTGAGTCACTCTATCGATCGTACTCGATATCACAAAGATTACATGCATATCTGGAACAACTTAGTAAACATTTTGAACACTTATTGTAATAGTAAAAAGATTTTCATATTTTTTATTTTGACTAATTTTGTTTATATCTCGACAACGATTGAGGTTTTGAAAAATATTTTAATATAAAAGTTATTAAGCTTATTGAGTACTATTGACAGAGTGATTCAAAAGTAACCCTTTCTAATAAAAGAGAAAACTCGATTGGTAATGTTAAAAAAATTTTAAAGATTATTTAAGGTTACCATAGTATATCTCCCTTAATATCCTACAATTTTGATACTGGATGTTTTTCTCTATCTCTAACCATTTTTCGAGAAAAACGTGCTCACCATTTTATCAGACTCACTCGGTATATATTATATACATATATATGTATTGTTGTGTGTTATGGTCTTCCAATATAGATAGCGTGAATGTTCATTCTGATAGAAAACAGAAAAAAGACGGAAAAGTTGTCTTGACGGATGTTCGATCAAAGAGTTTGAGTTGAAATTTGAATGAGAAATCGGAGCAATTCGGAAATCCGACTTCGATTTTTTTAAATTAGGGTAAAAGACCCAATTATTTGAACGATAAACTCTGGCGTTATTGAATTGTTTTTACCATTTATTTATCAAAAACATGTATTTTTCTTTTTATTTGATATTATTCAATGTCTCTAATATAAAAAAAAATTAATACGTATCTCAAAATCTCTATTTTTATTTATAAATTCAATAATTAAAAAAAAACAATGTGGAAGCTATTACTGTCACTCTCCTATAAAAAAGAAATGAGACAAGAATGTTGAGTGCTAGATGGTTAGGTTTATTATATTAATATTATATTAATTGTACTTAATATTTATTATATTAATATAATATTTATTATATTTATTATATTAATATTATATTAATATAATATTTATAACGCATAATATTTATTATATTAATTGTACTTAAAATTCTGTTAGATTTTTTATGCATAACATTTTTTAGGATTTATTTAATATTTAAAATACAATAAGCTTAACTTACACTGACAGTAATTGGGCAAATGACAGTAATTGGATCTTTTACCCTATATTGAGTTGTTTTATATTAAGTTTTATATTAAGTTGTTGTAATATAATGAGTATATCTACATTGCTTATTTTTGTTCTTATCCAAGATTTTACAAAAAATATATTTGTTTATTTCTGAAAATCTATAGAATATATAACGTGCGTTTAGTAAAATCATTTATCGATACAAGTGAGAATACGAGCCATTATTTCTAAAGCATCTCAATAATGAGATATATATGTAGCGCAAGCACATCACTTTCTGTAGACAAATTACTATTTTGATATTTCCTTTATTTATATGGTTTCATTAAAATTGATACAGAACAAAAATCGTATTTTTGTTTTCTCGCAGTGGTGCACGGTAGATGAGGCATTCAGAATCGGTTTTGTTCCCGAATGTATTATTTTGCGCATCGGTGATTCCGGCATGCGGATATTTCAATTGTATGTACAAACTCCCATGGCCACCCGACAGAGTATCCACCCACGAGATCGTGCTCGAAAACATACATAAATTATTTTCCAACGAAGAGTCTTCGCAAACGCGACCGCGTATCGAAAAATTTACGACATCGATTCTGATGTACCGACAAATCATGTTCCTCATGATGTGGCACCGTTATGCCGGCTCAGCACCACTTGTTCCGTATTATTATTGCAAGATGATAAATTTATCTTCGTTCACGGGTGTGACTTTTTAACGACTCCAACAGCTGAATATTCTAAAACAAGTATCGCGTTGCTTATTCATACGCAATTAGTCGCTGCAAAAAACTCATTTTGGTATTCCTTTAATTCTTGCCCCAAGAAAGTAATAAAGAATCATTTTCGACTCATCACAAAATTTAATAGCTTTTCTCTAATTAAAAAATAAAATTTTTATTCTCAATATAATTTCTTCAATAATATTGTTTCAATTTACGCCATAACAATTTATTTCTAAATTCTGAATTTTTGTAATGGCAAATATTTTCGCAACACAAACACTTTAATGCTTAGTTGATGATTTTAACATCCTTTAAAGGTTAACTCAGAAAACTAAAGAAAAAAGATATATATATGTATACATCACACATATACATACGAGTATATATGTGTATATATATATATACATATATATATATATATATATATATATATTCGTTTATCGCGATTTCGTTTATCTTCTGTCTTTCGATCTTACTGTTTCTACAAAAGTTAATCGTTTTTAAATATGCGTATCATGTTATGTACGTTTGTTTCTCAAAATGCAATATTTCAAACACGTAATATTTTTTATTTCTTATCATACATATACATATATATATATATATATGCAATATTTCAAACATGTAATATTTTTTATTTCTTATCATACATATACATATATATATATATATATACATATATATATATATATATGTATATATATATATATATATATATATATATATATATATATATATATATATATATATAT
>QVOB01019397.1:0-13107 GCA_014839585.1 Pseudomyrmex concolor | reverse complement strand
ACATTTATATCTGACGCGATTTTTTTATTGGTTAAAACGTTGCAAAACCTTTGCAAACATTTACGGGAATTTATTCAACATTCTATATTGAGGAAATAATATTATTAGTTTAGATATAATTTTTAAAAATTAAGGTTTAAGATAACATAAATTCTGTGCAAATTATATATAAAGAGAAGTAAAATAATAGTCAAGGCGTTTATTCATAAAAATAAGCAATATTATGTATAAGTAACACATACTATACGTAGATATAGGAAGATATAGGAAGATCCATATCTTGTACAATAATCTGATCGGTATCGCGCGCGCGCGCGCGCTTGTGTATCGGTGTCGTCCATTCGCTACGGCTGTACTGGCTTTCCGTGCGCAATGATATGACTTATACATGATATTAAAACATGAGTTGAAAGATATTTCTTTACGGAAACCCGCCACGCGCGCTTCAAGACATCGCATAACAGTCGTACAATTTTCTCCCAGAGACGAACGAGCGCCGATCGAGTGTAACAACGAACGCTATTAAATTATACGCGCATAATGTCATACGTTGTGCGACCGCCACGGGATATAGCTCTGGCAAGGCCTTGCCCAACGGCGACCACGATCCTCCCCGCTATCGTATACCTGTCATCGCACACGTAGACAAAGCATCCGCCACTAATCGAGGACCGCAGAGCCGCCTTTCTTCTTCAGCCGAGCAGCGCTCGAAAGACCCCACGAACGAAACACTAACGACTGCTGCGAGAGATTCTTCTTCCTCGAATAACGTCGGAGCATTTAGGGACTCGTCACGAGTTCTTAGCGGACGGACGCGCCTACGTGCGGACCTTTGCCTCGCAAATTTTTGGTCGTTGCCAGAGGCAACTGAAAAATTCATATCATTTTGATATTAGCAAATCGCGAGATATAGAATAATATATTAATTTTAAAACAGAAAATTTTAATGCTACAAAGTTTCTTGACACATTTAAAAAATGAATATCGCATGTATTTTTATTATTTGTGTAATAAAAAATAGTTTTGATAACTTGATAACAATCCGTTTCATAATTATCTACGAAGAAAATTTAAATTGTTAAACAACAAATGTTTTTAAATTTAACGTCAAATATTTTTATTATTATCGTCGTTCAACAATTTGGAAATATCTCGCATGAGATACGCATGAGATCTACAACATCTTGCTTCTAATTACGCGTGTAAAAATAACGACGAGAGCAATACGCTGTCGTCACTTTCGTTGCGCCACAGGAATCGTATTCAGATTCAGTCGGGGATGCATATCAATTCGAGATTAATATCAAGACCGTGTCATGGATACGCGTCTCATCGCGCGTTCCTGACGGCACAAACGCGTTGTTCGCGTCACGAAGCGGTCCGACCGCATGAAATTGAAAGTTAGCGTGGGCCGATAGCTACCGCCCAGACCGGTCCAAGTTTACTCGTACATTAAGTCCGTGATCCGGCCTGAGGAAATATCATTGGCCTGCGTTCGTCGAGTGCTCCTTAGCGGGATAGTGACGGGGGTGGAGATCGCTCCGAGTCTTGTACAGCCCGATATCACGAAAATATCGTAGGTACCTACGCGCCCTGGCGCGTTACAAAGAATCCAAAGAGATATATACCTGTCTCGTTTCGCGGCCGATACCACTACGTTCCGCGGTAAGGGGGAAATTCTCGCGACTTTTGCAAAAACAGGCGAGAGTTAAGAGGCCCCGAGACTAAATGTCGCGTTGCAAATGGAATTTCTCGACAATAAAAATTCCAACGGGCAAATTCCAACAAGTCTTGAGTCTCCGCGCACTGAAAGTGTATATAGTGTACGGCCGCTCGAGTGTCCGTCGGCGCGATATATTTTTATGCTCAGCTTGACACATTAAGACCCCGTCGTTTTCGAATCGGCGTTATTACAGTTAACGGCCGATGATCTAGAACGAGACAGACAGTCGCCGAGTCAGTTAACTGACAGCTGTTGGCGCAACCTGACTCTGATTTAAATATTTACGAAGGCAGAAAGAAAGCGTTTTCCCTTCTCTCCCCTCTAAGATTCTCGAGCGCGGAATCGTTAACGCGTGAGATGACGCGTCGAGGAAATTCCACGAGTAGCCGTGACGAGGTTGCTCTAGAATGCGATAATTGACGCCGTTCGGTGCGCGCCGGAGTCTCTTATTCCCCGTTCACGTCTGATTGCAGGTCGCCGGACAATTATTAGACACAGAGTTCCAGCCGACAGTGACGGCGACGTGCAAAGGCGGCTACATGACGATCCGCGTCAACCTCAACCAGAGTTTCGTGGGCGCGGTACATGCGCGGGATCATCGGACCCCACAGTGCATGGTGTCGGGCAATGGCAGCACGCACGCCACTCTGGGCATCAATCTGTTCGCGGCGCAAGATACTCCGGAGTACTGCGGAGTCCTTGTGAACAACGTGAGTCTTCTGTGATTATGGAAATCACGATGCTTCAAGGGCAGCGGAATCACGTGGAGCAAGAAGTAACGGCGGCGTCTTGAGTTTCTTGACCTCGTCAAGAAGGAATGTTTCAAACGTTTAGTTATGTAAAAACTAAGGAGAAACGTTTTTAAACAAATATTAGACAACTCGAAATAAATTTAAAAAAAATTACTAGCTAAATTTAAATTCATATTCTTCTTTCTGGTTTTTTTTTGGTCTCTCGTTTCTTTCTCTTTCTGATGATACCTATAATCTTATAATCAGCACTCATAAGAGAACTTTTTATGATCGTTGTTGCCAGTCACGGTATATCCGATATTACGCTTTGACATAAGGATTGAGCGATGTAGAATTGGTTGTCATTCATCGCCAAGTAAAATCTAGAATCTGTGTGACTAATTAGTGCCTACGCGGCAACCTTGTTCTATGACAAGTGCAAAAGTGTAAGACTTAAGAACCATCACGTAAAATTGATGGTTGTTCGAGTAGAAAATAGTGCAAACTCATTATACATGAGTATCTTGTTTGTAGACAAAATGACATTCCGCTGCTCGGAACGCGTTTCGCAACGTTTCGCAGATGCGCGGACATTTGGAGAAATTAGTATTCGCAGTGATTTACGCGAAGGAAGTTCTGGAAAATTAGTTATTTTCAAAAAGTCTCGACTAATTTAAATACTCGGCCGCGCCGCAGAGACGTGTCTGTATGGAATAACGTGAGAATTCATCATACATGGAAATTATTGTATGATTTGCATTTGAATCCGTTTCCCTTTCCGCCGAGGAATTTTGCTTTGCAAGTATAACCTTTTCTAAGGCCGCAGAAACTTAAGGATTTCTCAGTACAATTGTTTCAGTACACGCATAATTACGCTTGCAAAAGATTCTCAGAAATTAAATTCTATCATGTCTTTTTATTTAGAAAACGAAATCTTATGTTAAAAAAAACACGTATTTTATATTAAAAAAAAAAAACATAAGAATATAGAAAGCGGCTCGTCGATTTTTAATTCGTGACATTCTGTCCATCTCTTTTGTACTTTAAGCCAGCGAGATTTTTTGATTATGTGTTGCAGCACACGGAAGAACGTTCCATTCCTATCGCTGTTAGGATACACAAGACTCTGGAGCTGGCGGATGACAAGTTTTATGTGATTACGTGCGGAAAGGCGGGCTTTAAAAATGCCAAGTAAGAATTAACGATATTCACAACCCATAATTTATGTCAATTTGCCAAAATGACAGCGTAATGCATACTAATGGGCGCGCGTTACGTTGATAATATTCACAGCACCTTTCCATAAATAATCAGCGGCAGATTCTGCCAAACGACAGAGAGATAGACGTAACTCGCATATGGGCAAGCGAATTGACACGCGCGAAGCACGAACACTATCTAAACGGGAAATACCATTCCCGTGACTCTTAATCGGTCATTAGCAGCCGTGGATTTTCTAATCGGTCGGCTGATATTTGCCATTCGATAGCATTTCAACCGTGTATGTTTCCGCTTTCACGACGCGCTGATTGCCCGCGGAGATAATTGAATTTATTGAGGTGTCAATATCTTGCTCGATCGAATACCGTCGTTCAGATGCAATTATAAATATACATATATTTTCTTGCGTGCGTGCGGATACCAGTATTTAATGGTATATTGCTATTTTTAGAGATCAATTAGATTGCTCGTTACAACTTAACACGGTATTTAGACTATTCGGCAATCTCTGCGTGGACAATGATAGGATTTAATTAGACTCGGAAATTGTGTCGAGAAATTAGATAAACGAAGCAACGGAGTATTGGCAATTAACATGCGGCACAACGCCTCGACCGATGTACCGTAAATCATTTTCTCATTCCGTGATACAAAAATGCGGACAGCGGATTGGCATGCAACGTATGACGTTTGATGATACGACGCAAATGATAATACATTCTTTGTCGGAATAAACGTTACACGCATACGTACTTTCTGAATAAATTCTGTCTCGAGCAAGCGTTTAACAGTCCAAGAATGTGATCTGTTCATAATTTTCTTCGTGCGCGCATTACGTTCTGACACGTCGATTGACATGTTTTCTTGTTGCTCGTTTACTCCGATCGCAGCTTCGATTTAAGCTTGCGTCATCACGACGATTCTAATAATAATAAAATGTATTACACGGGACTCACGAGGAAATTTCTGTTCACAATACGACGCTTTTTGCATAGAAATGAAACTTCGCTGGTCTCGTTGCGCCTCTTGGACGGAGGTGTCAGAGTGCAAGAAGCTATATACGGTCACAACTACACTCTGCGCGCTGAGATTTCACGCCCAGACGGTTCGTATTTTATACCCTCCATTTCGTCATTTGCCTTTACGCTCAGTCGATGCAAAGACCCCGTTAGCTTCTTCTTCGTGAGATCTTTCGCTCGACGCATTGTTTCGTGGAACGTTTATAATTTGCAGGAATGTACGGGATTCGGGTGAAAAATTGCTTCGCGTTCAACAAACTCAACTCCAGCGTGCAGCTCATCGACGACAAAGGGTAAGCGCGTGATACATAAGTATTTCAACGTGCGTTAAAACTTCAAAACTTTGAATATGTCATAAACTTTGTACGTTAACTCAGACGAATATTTTTATAATTAAGTGACATTGTCTGACAAGAAATTTATTAATTATATTGACGCTTACATACAGAATTATTCTGTGATTTGTGCAATTAAGTATATTATGTACAGAACGATACAATTATTATGTTTTCGTCATTGTTCGTATAATATAATTAATGAATTTCTCGTCATTGAATGAGATAAAAATCTTATATGAGACAAACCGCTTGTCTCTCCCGATGTCTTAACGAACAGAGTATTTTCATTAAAACTTGAAACCGGCGCTGAGATTTTCACTACTCGAGCTTTTCCGTTTACTCTTTATAAGTTTTCTCTTTTGTCTCGAAGTAGCTTTACAACTTTTGCACATAGCGAGAGGTTGAGTCAAGAGAAGTTTAAATTGGTCTCAATTATATTGTAATTGTTAAGATCAACAGAGACACCAATTTGCGCAATCGATCGAAATAATTTAATCTTGGCAATAATTGTTATTATCTCGTTTTCTCTCTGTTTTGTTTTTAATCACAAAGATGTCCTGTGAAAGTTCGAATGACGAAATTCGTGTACGACCGAAGCACCGGCATAGCGGATGCCACATTGTTCTCCATGTTCCGGTTTCCTGATAGTTCAGAGGTGCATTTCCAATGCGACATCGCCGTGTGTAGAGGTAAACTGATCCGTTGAATGATTTCTCATTAGCATCTCGTTACTAAATGTAGGTTATAAAGTGACATTCCGCTTTTATAGCCCGTTGTTGCGTTGTAATAAATTTCCCGTTTGTTTTACGAGAAGAAAGGGATTGATTTTCACGCCCCGAATCCTAAACATTATGATCTTTTTACAATAAAAAAAAAACGTAGCAATTAACTCTTCAATAATACTTAAAATGTTAATTTTTTGTTTGCTTTCGAATTTTTACATTACATTTTTTCACGAACGCGCGATTCAAATTACGTTTCTCTCAGCTAACAATGTTTAAGAAAATTCGATCGCGTTTACAGAGGTTTTCTTCATTACGAATAATTATAATGAAGCAAAATGTTTGTACATGTTTAGGAAGCTGTGGTATCCCTGTATGCGAAGGAGATAAAGAGGAATTGATAAAGGGTGGCTCTTCTACTAACGGACAAAGTGTTAATAGCGAAGAAGGAGTGCTGCTTGCTGGAACGAGCGTTTTTGTTCTCCAACCAGGCGAGAAACGAGGTAAGTTATCCTCAAATTAATTCTGATTAGTTCTACAAAGTTTTTATAATTTTTCACGTGTTAGAAAAAGTAAACAAAATATTGTCCTCAGTAAATAGAAAAATGTTCTCTCTTTCTTTTTTTGTTAAATTTTCACTTGTACTTGTTAATAAAACGTACAAATAGAATCATAAAAACAAAACGTCAAAAACTCTCGCTCTTTCTTAATCGAAACTCTAATTATAGCGGAGAATTAATAATAATCTGTAATAAAGAAATTAATAAAAAAAATTAATGAATGTGTTCCATCTGAAGAAGCTCGTTGCAATCTTGTTTGATAGCATGAAAAGTTTGCAACCATGTCGTCAATGCGTGCGGGCTTTTCTTTTCTTCCCTTATTGCTCCTCTTCGTCTCATTTACGTCTTCCTTGCGCACGTCTCTCTTCGCGTCATCCTGACCTGCATTTGGATGTCTCTTCGACACGCAATCTATCCAGTACCTGTCATCAAATTATACCGTGTACTCGCGCAGATTGACATAAGTGATCTTATTTCGCTTATCATATTTGATGCTTCGGTTAGATTTTTTCGTCAGTTCCTAGCACGCAGTCCCGCATTATAATTTTCTAGAACTAGCCGTCAGCAAAATATGTTTGCAAAATTAAATTGTAAAATCAGTTACTGTAATTTAATGAAGTAAAACATATTTACTTTCTTACTTTATTGTTACTTTCCTAAAGAGATTCCAAAGGAAATAAAAAATATCTAATTTATTTTTTAATAATAAAATTATTACTACTTCAAAGTTATAAGAATCAGGTCAATAACAAAAACCTATTATTTAAAAAATATTATTAAAACAAATATATATTTGTTATTGAAAAATATTTAAATTGTTAACGTATATTTCTTTTCTTTTAATTATTTCATGATTCTAAAAACTAAAAAGAAAATAAAGGACTTTTTTTAATTTTCTTCTATTAAACTATATTGTTTAATGTATTGCAATTGGTTAGACACGATAAAACATTACTTTAATATGTAAAGTTCTTATATAACGCACAAGTATTACCGCAATGCAAGAACATGCTACATTTGTCGTTTCTTCATTTGCAGTTGTACAAACATTGTACGACGACGGCGGCGTGCATCCGCTGTGGCTGCTGTGGTTGGCGGTGGCTCTCGGAATATTATTCCTCATCATGCTCATTATCAACATATTCCTGTGTTCGGCGATGACCTGCAGCTGCACTCGTACCGACATCATCGAGAAGGAACCGTCGATCATCGAGGATTACGATCCGTACCGCAGCTGGCACGGTTCTCAATACGGGTCGAGGTTTGACTTAATTACAACTTTAAAGCAAATCGCGTGACTCGCCGACAAAGCTTTTCTATTAATTGCGTCAGTAATATATGATTACACGTGTATTAACCGCGCTCGATTCAACGTACTACGACTTCAACTTTCGATCCGTATGACTCGGATTGATCATTGATAAGCTAATGTATCGCTGTCAGATTAAATGCAACGCGGTATAATTGTTATATGCTTTTTCTTCATAACTATGTTCGACGATTTGAGATCACGCTAGGGAAGACTCAGTATCAAAGTGTTCGCTCTCTCTTTCTCTCTGACTTTCTAAAGTGAAGCCGTACTTAAACACGGCAGAGTCACGATGATGGTCACAATTAATATCGCGGATTGCATATCATGACGCATGCGATGGCGTGCCTTGAACGAGATCTTTCTTCTGTGTTCAGGTATTCGTTAAACGGAAAGCAAGGCTATGCCTCCGGGGGATCCACCATGAATTCAACGAGGTCGATATCGACGAATAGCGATCACTACGCGATAGTGCACTCCCGACCAGGAAGCAGATATTCCGGTCCGGGACAGAAGCATCATCATCATCACAGAGGACCGCCGTCAAACATCGGTTCACACTATTCCGGGAAATAACGTTCCCGTTTAGCTTCGTTTATCAAAAACTAGAACTTTATCTCTTCGTTAACGTTACTTCTTTATTAAATTTTTTTTTCTAAGGCATTATCTTCGCACGAATGACAGACTTCGTCACTCGACTCAAACTCGCCGATTCAACCCTTAAATCAAAGTGTAATTTTAGAGAGCATTGTGTAATATCGACGACTCGATGTATTAACATTTCCTTGATCGCATTATTTCAAAGATTTTGTTATTTATGATCGAATCGATCGATTAATTATTGGCACTCGTCACGCACATTGGGATGAACATACATAAATAACTGAGAATACGGTGCATCATAATATTTCAAAGAAATGTTAAATAATATCCGATCTTTAGTGTTTAGTGCTACTTTATATCTGGTGAAAAATGTTTGAAATTTTTCTCGCGAGAAAATGAAATTTGTGTAATGTCAATTATTACGTGCGTTTCGCCGTATTTCTCACAGCAACTTTCTTTAAGATTTTTTTTCTTTCTGCACTTGTTAATTATCGACAATAACAGTAAGCAACAACGTTATTCCGAAACTGCGGACACCAATTGTATGTTATTGTTATTAAGATAAAATTGTTTATGAATAATAAGCATGCGCGCATACATAAAACACTATGCATCTACATATCGATATTTTTATACGTAGTGTTATCATTCGTGAAGAAACAAGTTTGTGTTAGACTGCGTATGTATCATAATATAATAGTCATAAGCATAAGCACTAGCATTTACAAAACTTGCGCAATATTGATCTTAAGGTATTAGTTAAAAATGCTTTTTGTACATAAAACTATTAATCTAAAAACGTATGTTCTTTTTTTTTATTTCTGTCGACACACACCTTTGAAATCTCCAGATATATTGTATAGGAATATTAAATAAGTAACGTAGCGGACAGCAAACAATGTTTTCTTATTCAGTCGTCATATACTTTATTTATTTTACAAGTACGATGTACTTTTCATTTTTTTTTTACTTTAGAAGAACAAAACTTCGTGATTCTTTACGAATATGTTTCGCAGTTTTACGAGATGTTCTCAGAGAATAGACTGCTGTACGTATTTCAGATGTTTGTAATTACAAATTACGTAAATTAACTAGTGCTACGTAGTCATCTGCAATTTGATTTAATTTTTTTCAGAAGTCAACGGCGTAATAGTCATAATTGCACAACATTATAATTTCTGCGGTGGTTCTTGTAACAATATTACAAGTATATGCTGAGAGCGCACTCTCAAATGACAATCATTAACGTTAATAACTATAATTTTTATTAGAAATTTTCTTATTTTCGCAATCTCATATTTTCAGAAATATTATCTTTTTGAATATCTCCTCTCTCTCTCTCGTTTCATAACCTTCTAACTTACCATCTCATTTTAAGTGAGCGGAATATGACTACACAGGAGTCATTACATCTTTGTGAAACATAGTCATTACTATCACATTACGTAGATGGTTGAAGGTTATCTCTCAAAGAAAAACGCTCGAAGTTTTTTCATAAAAAAAAACTAGGTCACAATTACTTAAAAGTAATACACTAAAACACAGTTACTTAACTTTGTAAGAAAGCACTGTGCTAAAAAGCAAGATACTATATCTATGAATAAAAATAATAAATATTTTGTATTTTAAAAACGATTTTTATTATTAAAAATACATTTTAGAATAAAACACGACTGAGTAGCTCGCGCAGCAGTAGACTTACACACGCCTACGCAGCGTATATGAACTCTCTCGCTCTTAAATACTCTCTTTATAAAAAAAAAAAAAAATACGAAAACTCTCTTTATCTTCTTATAATTGGTAACTGCCGATATGTGTATGAGTTTGGTTATAATGATTACATGAATAATTACACGAAGGAGGAGAAACGACATTATACTAGCTACAAAAATACTGAAAAATTATCTTCAGTATTATTTACAACAATTGATGTACTTGCTTGAAGAGTCGATGAAAGTAATAATAAAATAAAATTTTCTTTGTGTGAAACAAAAATGTATTACAGTTTCGATAAAAGTAGAGATTTTCAAAGACAGCTAAACACTTTAAGACTTCTTTTTTTGTGATAGAAAAAATTTTCGATAAAAAGAAAAATTGAAAAACAGAAAACTTTTGCGAAATTCTTTGCGACAAATATGTATATTTCAAGTTTGCACGATCCAAGAGAAAAGTAGACATTTATAAGAAATAAATGTTCTATGAATTATTTAGCTGTCTGCAAAAAACTAAGTTTCCGTACTTTGCGATCTAATGAGAAGAAAATGTAAAAATAATGCAACGTTGATCAAAGAGAAAGCTACTTTTAATATTTTCAAATAATATAAATAAAGCACATGACTTTTATATGATTTCATAATAAGAACTCATGTTTAGAATTTTGCAACACAATAGGAATATCTGATGAATTAGCTCGAGTTGTAGTATCATTTTTATCACTTGCGAATGATATGAGTCATGATTGATCAACGACGATGAAATCGTAATTTTCGCTTGGAGCTATTGAATTCCAGATTTCCCCGTGAGGAAACGCAGACTCGACGTACTCGTGCTATAATTAATTAAACGACAGGTACGTTCTTCATGTAGACTATTCTTAATGACATGCAGAGAAAGTAGTAAAAAAAAAAAAAAAAAACAGCGTATCTTTGCTATCCCACAAAATCATTAATTCGTGTTTCCTTAATTGGCTTAATAAACCGTGTTACGGATCTTCAAAGTTGAACGAAGACTGTTCGCGATTGGATATATCGAAATAAAAAAAATCAAACGATCAACTCAGGAGAGCAAGTATTTAATAATAATAATATTCAATGGCTCGATGCAAAAGAATGCAATTTGTGTAAAAAACTGTTGCTATATTAAAAATAATTTTTATTATTATAAAATATAAAAGAGCAATATATCGATTTTACATGTGTGTATGTGTGTGCATAATCTTCTCTTAGAAACACACACACATTAGGTAAGAAATGTAATATTATGCATAAATTTTGCACTAAGCCATCGAATTTTATGTTTAGATGATTTTTCTATTATATTTTACTCAGTTTTTCGTGTTTCATTGACTCGACATCGTTATCGAGCGATATGTAGAAGAAGTTTACAGAGGTGTAACGGCACGACGCACGTATATGCATGGTGATTCGAATTCTCGTGTTTAATGTATATATAACGTATATCTCTGATGACCAAATGATTTAACTGTGTAATTGTGAGTTGCGTGTATAAACGTATATATAGTATATTCCATACAAAATGGAGGCACCATGAGTGAACGTACATCTATTGTTGCGCTGTGCATAACAGCGTGATATATCAACGGTAATGTCAGCCTGTACTTGAGTGCTTTTGACAGATAGAATTTAGTAGACAGGCGGAGTTTAAAAGTTAATAGCACGTTAAAAATAAAGAAATAAATAGCATGTTAGTGAAATATATTTTTAAAGTGAATCTGATGTAATCGTGAAAAATACGATAATTTATATACTAAAAAGAGCACGATTGCAATTTTGACATTTTTATGTTTAAACTGTCTCGAAAACTTGACTTACCGCGCTGATTTTATTCTGATATTTTTTTATTTATTTATTTTTTTTTTATTGATTTAATGTAACGTAGGCTGACGGAACTACGGAACAGAGAAACGAAATGCGCGAGTTATTTGCGGCACCACGCGAATTTTTGTTCCCTAACTAAAAAAGACTGTCTCTCTGAAGCCTGGATCTGTCGAGAAAAATTCGAGGCCATCTGTGCCGTCGCAATTAAGCACATCATTTGTGTGCTTTTAGCAAGTTTTTATATTTTCTGTGGCTCCTGAAAATAAAGCGAAAAATAAAGCGTTTGATGTGATATCGCAAAACTATTTAAATAAAAAAATTGCATTTTGAAAAAAATAAATATTTAAAAGAACTGTATATTAATAGAGCAATTTAAGCGTGTTATATTAATTTAAATAAACAGTATATTTTTTCTATATCAAAAAAGCATTATTTTTATGTACACAGACGAATATATTTTTTTAAGTCACTAATTATAGCATAGCTTTAAATAATTTCGAAGTCCGCGGATTTTGCAATCGTACAGATCCAGTCTGATAGAAGGACGTTACCCTAATAACGATCTGTCGTTTCGAATCACCGTTCGTTCAAAGAAATTTCCGACAACCCTTTCGTTACGTTATGTATCCCATTACTCCCACATTAATATCTCGTTAATTATAGTGACTATTTCTACATTATTTACAGAGCGTTACAAACGTTAGTAACATTTGTACGTTTCCAACTGACAATGGAGATGCTTCACTCGCCACGTTCGTGATTCGTGGCCGTTATTGCGGTCGTGAATTCAATGTAAATATCCGCGATATGTATGTTTCTTAAGAACAAATTGTTATACGAGACCGAGTTATATGACCATGAAACGCGAATATCTGCACCGTATGGGTTTCACAATAAGGATGGATAATGAGGGGTGACGCGCAGTAGGGATGACAGTGATGGGTGAAGCATCTGGAACATAATAAATTACATCAACTGCAGCCACAACATAATCATCATCATCATCTTGGACAACATACGTCGTTTCGCGATTCCCAGCGGGAATCGTCGTTCTTTGTTAACCCGTTGCCTCACGAGTTTCCTTAACGTCTAACTTACCTCACTATCTTCCACAACCCTCGTTGCCCTCGTAAGGCAACGGGTCGACATTCACCAGATTCCTCGTTCGATCGATCGCCGTCTCGAGCCGAGCGCGTTCTCGAGAACGGCCGACGAGGCCGTGTGTTGCGTGATTGACAAAATATAAAAAAAAAATTAAAAAAAAATTTTTTTAAATTGAAATATTACAAACTCGCGCTACTTTACAAAAATATGCTACAAGTAT
>QVOB01019396.1:0-16881 GCA_014839585.1 Pseudomyrmex concolor | reverse complement strand
TAACAACAAAATTATATATACGATAAAATATCGAGAATACATCAGCACTGACGCTTTTTTTTTTTTTTTTCATATTTAGTCTGCTCGAATGAGAGAGAGATAAAACGGCCACAACTGACGAGATATATACTCGTAAATGGTGCGCGAGTACTTTGCGAGTTTTAATCCCGTTAATGCAAATTCGCGCGCATCATCGTTTCGTTAATTTCTGGACTTTCAATCGCCCTATCGAGCGCCTCTCGTTACGTCGCCGTATATAAACGCATGCATATGCAATAAATGCGAAAGTGCTGTTGCTAAATCCCGCAAAGTACGATATCTCCGTTAATTCGTTTTGATTCACACAATCTGCGTACGTAAGAAACTTAATGATATAACACACACTCGCGATAAAATCCGATCCGGATTTGCAAATAAAGTCGAACGCTTAACTTAAAATCTCAATTTATGTTCTTTCATTGGTTTTTTTTTTTAAATAAAATCACGCGATTTTCTGCATTCATCGACATTGTCTGCGATTGTATACGCGGTAATAATATTTATTATATTATTCGCGCAAAGACGCGGAAATCTCTTGATCGAAGAAGGCGGTGGAACGAGTAGTTGGAGAGAGTAGCCTTTTCAGGTATTTAAAGGCAACCACGTTGCCTGTTCTCCGCGCAGCAAACGAACATCGATTTTCCGTTTCCCGCCGAACTGTGAGAGCACTCGTATTTTCCAAGTAGCGCGGAGAGTCTGATTGTACGTTAATGGAGTAGTAACCCGATTGCTCGGTTGACTTTCGGTCGCGCGATGTCGCGCTGTAATTGCAATTTACAGATAGGCCTTGTATTGTCTCTTATCTAATTACGTGTTTCGTTCTTCTTTTTTCAAGAAGTTTGTTCGCAAAAGTTTGAATAAATACTTTCTTTCCGTCTACAATTATTTTGCATCGATTTATCATACGAAATTTTGTATGTGTGTGTGTGTTATAAATTTTTGTAGTAAAAATCGCATACAGAGCCCGCATATCGGCCAGTCCGTCAATTATTGAATAAATAAAACTAAATTTATATCAGAGATCGAAGAAAAACTTTGGAGTTGCTAATTGACAGATGTTGGGAAATTCGATTTAGGGCAAATGTCTCAATATTGACCGGATGCAATAATTATAATCGAGGGTGCAATAATTATAATCAAGTATATTTGTACATGTAAAGGCAAGAATTTGAAACAATATGAACATCAAAAATTGTTACGTTTGATATATATTAACAATTTTTTTCTTTAATAAATGTTCAACCGTACATATCCGGTCATTAGAACGCGGTTGGAAAATGTTTAGATTTATGTCGACTCGGTGGGTTTTTATCTGGGAAATGAGATATGAGAGGGAAAAGAGTCGATTGGATGGGAGAGCGTCGGAAGAAGTTTGAGCGGATGTGTGTCTCGCGCATCCTATGAAAAGTAGAACAAGACACAGGCAAGAAGAAAGGAAGTATCGTGTGCACGCGTGTGTGAGGCTGGCGCGAATAGCGCGATTATTTGCGAGCTTCCGCTCTGTTCTCCCGTCTCCCGTGAGAGATCTTCATGTCTAAATTGTAGTCCCAGGGGCGGGCTACACACACCGGGAGGTCTATATCACTCCTCGTTTATAATTGAGCGTATTCCTCTCTCCCGCCCAAGTTATTCTCTTACATACGTAAACTCGCACGCGCTTGTCTCCCTCTTCCCCTCGCCTCTTGTCTCGTCGTTTTGCGACGTGAACATATGGTGGATGTCTATGGTTGAGATTGAGAAGCTGTCACAGGCACAGCGGGAACAGCCTCTCTCGGATGCATAGTACATAGGTACGTGTATAGTTTGACATGCCTTAGTTACTCCGCAATAAACCTCATCGCGTGATGTTTTCATTCGCGCGTATGTGTGTGTGTGTTGTATTTTCGACAATAATATTATCAACAATACAATCGCTTTTCGAAGTTATGTAATTTGTCGAGGCAACAACACAACTGTGAAAACGTCATTCCGCCGCACTTCACTTCCGCGCATCGAACTAATTAAATTTTCTAGTTTTGTTTTATTATTCAATGTGTTTCTCTTTCTTGAAACAAAAATACCGATATGAAAATATCTCTCGAGTGTTCGTGACAACAAACCGGGGCGGCTGTGTCGGACGCGAGTTATTGAACGCGATTGCACTCGAAAAGAATATTTCTGCGTTCATCCGCGTTTAGGTGAGTGTATACGTGTTTGTCATTTTTCAATTGGCGCGGACCCAAGCGAGAGAGCGAGCGACGACGTTATTTTATAATTGAGTTGAAACACGTACACGCGTAACGAGAGAGTGCGGGACGAGATGGAAAAGTTTCCAAATGGAAGTTTTCAACCCGAACTTTCGCCGCGAAACTCGGTCGTTCGTTGTCATGCCACGATGTTTCTTATCTCATCGTCGAAAGATCCCCTTCCCGAAAGCTTCGCTGCTCTCCCGAAAAGCGGCACGTTACCACCGACCCCTTTAATAACGTTACCTCGGATCTCGCTTGTTTTACACATCACAAATGCAGCATACTTTTTTGATGTTTAATTAAAAGACAATTTTTCAACGGGTAAAAAAAATGCTCAAAAACAAGCTTGTTTTTTTTTTTTTTTTTCAACTTTCAAATAAAAAAAACAAGCCAAATACGGTGGTAGTTGTGTATCTAATATTTAATGTCTGTGATGTTTTGGTTTTTTTCAATAGTAATACAACACAACGCTCTGTATCGATTACATTGTTATATGAACAATGAGAAGAATAAAAAATTATGGTTTGTCAAATTGAAAAAAGTTGTCAGAATAAATATTAGATACACATCTTCGGGTGTAGTTCAATGGCCTATTTTTGGATATTAGTTTTAATTGACACGATGTAAGTTCAATTATTATTTTCTTTATTTTCTTTATTTGTTCTTGTTGAAATGTGTATTTAATTGTTACCATTATTATGTACACGTGTTTCCTATTTCCAATTGTGCTTGGTAAAATTTGTTATTATCATTATCTCACGTACACTTTTGTACACATATACGTAGTATTTTTATTATTAAGCAACTGGTATCAGAGTAGTCGCCGGACTAATCTTTCACGATAGGTGGGGAATCTCTTGCATAATCACACAGCAGAATGCTTTTATCTTTACACACTCTCCAATTATTGCACTTTGCAACATGCATGCCGACGAGAGTCAGCGTAATGGGTTACACGGATAAGACCGAAAGCAGTTGCTTTCAGTAAAAGGTACGAGCGGCGTAAAGAGCATAAAGTAGAAGCGCGTGTACACTACGAAGTGTGTGTGTGTATGAATACATCTGTTGTTATTAAATATACAATGCGTTATGTATCGCGAAGCTCTTCTCTATGTTCTCTCTCTCTCTCTCTCTCTCTCTCTATATATATATATATATATATATATATATATATACGTACAAACAAATAATAATGTTCGTCATAAAACAACTTCTTTAATGCCTTTATTCGTCTCTCTTCTGGGATATATCATTGATATTAACTGAAATGTGAATTCTCTTTGATTTACTGATGTAATAGAGTAAATGCAATTTTCACAGTCCGCCGTCTCTATATATTCACCGAAATAATTAAAAGTAAAATTAAAAAAAAAAAAACAAAAAACAAAAATAGATACTCGAAAAAAAGATTAAATTTCTATAACCCCCCATGCAGCGCGTGAGTTGCGTATATTATAATTGATATAAAACTATACACACAAACTCTCGCGTTCAGCTTTAGAACAAGTTGATGGATATTTAAAAAAAAAAAAAAAAAAAGTTTTTATTTTATAGAATTTGTTTTAATATTTAAATAATTAATTAACAAAAAAAAGCTTTCAGCTACACGAATTTTGAGTATTTTTTGGCGCATTTTAATTTTTATTTTCACCTCGTTAAAATAAAACTACGAAACACTTCTCCGTAACATTTGTTGCAACAAATAGATTGCGTTTCTGAAATTCGTCATTTTGACGGATTTGTGCTTGTTCCTGTTGTGCTGAAGTCCTCAGAGAGGAAAATTTCAAGCGCAATACTCTTCGTAGGTATATATTTTTCTTATCTCACGACGCGCTGCTTAGAGGCAATCCCATTTGTTCGAGTAATGCCGCTCGGACGTGGCGGAATAATACCTCGCTTGCCCTAATTGTACGTGACTGACCAGCTCGAGAAGCATTTTTGTCCGGATGTTTTACTCCGCGCTGACGCGCATTTGCACACTTGTGTGTGTGTGTGTGTGTTTGTGTTTGTGCCAAGGCAAAAGACCGGACTAATTCCTTGTGATGCGGAGAATCCGCAACAGCAGCAGTATAATGACGTGGTGCGCAGCGCGCGCGCTCGCAGGGCATTTGCGTAAAGCGCATAAAAACTACCAGATTACTCGGAGATCCGCCCGGCATTCCAAATTACGAATTCGACAAGCGGTTTTGCGGCGTTTAGA
Source organism: Pseudomyrmex concolor (assembly GCA_014839585.1). Taxonomy (NCBI): domain Eukaryota; kingdom Metazoa; phylum Arthropoda; class Insecta; order Hymenoptera; family Formicidae; genus Pseudomyrmex; species Pseudomyrmex concolor. Next base: position 12,414 of record QVOB01019396.1, on the reverse strand, counting down.
GATTTAACGCGGGAATAGTAATTAGCGCCGGACCGTAGTAATTAGTCGGCGCAAACGGTTGAAATAAAGCGAGCGAATTATACGGAATTTAGAGCGAAGAAGCGTCAGTCAGAGTGCGAACACGCAGAATTCACGTAATTTAAATCTCGTATTTACTGTTTCGGGACGCTTATAATATTTTAACTGTGCACTACTGACTTTTGTGTTTGCGGAAATAAACAACAATCGAGAAAAAATCAAGAAAATTCTGAGAGATCGCACACACAATTTTGTTTGTATGAGAACGACACCGAATTCAAACGAATTTCAGAAACGCAATCTATTCGCAAGAGATGTTTCGAGTAGTTCAGCAAGAAAAAAAGTGTGAAATATTAAACAATTAAATGTAAAAAAATCGTTCTTTTAATTACTCGAAAGAAACATATTTTTAGTGTAACAGTTGATTTTCAATTGAAAATGTACAGGATGTAGAAAAGACGGCGAATTGTGAATGACTGTCGCGTCGCTTCGGAGTAACCTGCGATGCGGAACTCGCGGATTGCATTACGTGAGAGCCAAGTCGGCTTCTGATTGCCAAGCCGGTCGACAGGCCGGTCGGCGGGCGGCGCGCGTGGTCTGGTTTTCCGGAATAATCGGGAAAACAATTTGCCGGCGATCCGCGCTCGAACGCGCATCTCTCTGCAAGATTCGCTACAACTATTTACTTTTGTGTGTGTGTCGTGAAATTTAAATCCAACAATAAAGCGTCTCGATGCCAGTCGCTAGGACACACACACGCCTCACGCTCGCCAGTTCGAACTGGCGCGGAAGTCTAAGTAATGCTATTTACACAAACAAAAGTGACGGCAAAGGGAGGAGAAAAATGTTTTAATTTTCTCTTTTCGCACACCGTGTGTGAGAAACAACGTTAAAACGCAAGATATTCTACTGGTTTTTTCCCCACTGTGCATACACACATTGTACGTATTTTACAAATTTCCTCAATGCCGTTCCGATTTTATTTGTGCTTCAACGTTAATTATTATAGTAATATTTTAATGGTTTCATTATCGATGTTTTTCGATCGGGCAATGTCGCAAATAATTGATAATGTTTATTCGTTCGATAATATAAATGATCGCACGCGCGCGCAAATGTATATATTTTATTATAATTAATTAACTAAAGGTATACGTAGAAAGAGAGAGAGAGAAAGAGAATAACGTTAAAACGTTAATTAAGCATTTTGAAAAATATTTGTATTATGTTTCCGCGTATATTGATTACTTTTAAATTTTTTGCGTCTAGCTATATACTTTAATTAAACGCCAACGCGGTGGTTCATTACGCAGAGCTAATAGTTTACGTTGATCGTCGATTGATTGTAATCGCTAAATCGCGGAATATTGCAATCGCTCGCTCTTTGCGCGCGATTCGCTCGAGGTGAAACGTACGGTATAATTTCCTTTTTTAATAATTCCGTCTGGTCTCTCTTTCTCTCTCAATTTATCACACTTTTGTTCACCTCTTATCTTTCTTATCGGCAATACGCTCTCTCGGCTTTCCCTGTTATCGAGCGCCGACCAAGCGGAACGCGATCGGGAGACAAGCTTCGCCTCCGCTTCCGGCACTCGAGATCACAGTGCCCGCAGAACCATCATAGTTTAGATCGTCGCCGCAACTGCACTATGTGCTCCGCTTTATCCGGTTTTGCCTTTCATTCATCTTTCGTCTTGGTTGCTTCACGGGCTCGACGAAATTGCAGAGAAATCGCACAATGCGCGCGATACCTCTTCGATCAGCGGGTTACTCGGTGAAAATCGATGAACAACCTCCTTTTTGTCTGGCTTCTTTTTGTTGGGTAACTGTGTTATATAGTTTTTTTTTTTTTTTTACGTTAACAATTTACTCGTAATAAAATATTCGAAGTAACAAACATCACGCGAGAAGGAAATTCGATATTTCGAACAACCGTGTGTGTAATTTTCCGAGATAATTTTTTTTTTATTTTTGCCGTGCACGAGATTCATTTTTGTTTTTGCAAAAGATTAAGCCTAGCTACAATTGAAAAGTCAAAATCCACAGATCAGAACTGGGACTCCGAGTTCGCCGCGGGAGGATTGATCGCGTTTACGAACTTTTATCGTGGAACAAAGTTGTAATTTATACTATATATACATTTTCAATCTCTTCAATACGAAGTAAACACTGTTATTGCTTACTTTGGTAATCCTCGCTCCGGAGAGAGCGAGCCATTATCTCGGTTACATTAGCCGGAGTTTTCGAACAGCAGTTCTCGACTTCGAGACGGGGTCGCCGCCGTTTGACCCCGTCGATCGAGGAGAAACAACAAACTCGGCCGATGTGCGCGATAGTGGTGGTAAATTTCAGCCGCCGCTTCCTGCCGTTTCGCAATTTCGTCCTGGCAAATCCATTTATGTCGCTTCTCTCTTCCCTCCGGTCTCGAGTTGCATCGGTTTGTTTGTCCCGCCCTACGAGAGAACCAAACGACTTCCTGAGAATTCAGGCGGATATACTTGTTTCTGACATCGTCATCTATTCGAATTTCGCTCTCTGTTTGCTTTCTCCGTGCGCAACGTCGTCGATTCGTCGGTCGTTTCGCTAAAACATCTCGACCTGTGTACGTATTAACCCCCTAAGTGGACGCGCGGGAATCAAACTGATCCGAAACGCATGTGTTAAACATTCTCTTGAGAATCACCGGCCGAACACTCATTGAAGAAATAATTTATAACAAAGAAATTAGTAATTGAAAATATATTTTACAAATATTTTAAAACATTGAGAATATTGTTACGATTAATATTCAAATGATTATTTCCAATAATTAATTCTTTAACAAATGATGCCCAATGATACTCGCCCGATTATTGGAACATTGATCTTGTTATCGCACTGATTTGAAAACAAAAAAATTCACATATCGTGTGAAAAGTATTTTTTATAAATACAGACTTTTGTAATAAAGAACTTTTCTTTATTCACAGAGTCGTTTTCCCATTCCGAGCGTTTTTGCGCGGGAACGAAATTTTTTTCACAATATAAAAGCTGAATTTTTGATGGAATTGATCAAACGTTCTCCATCGGAAAAGTCAATACAGGTGAAATATTCAATACAGATCTCGGTGACATTTCGGTGCTGAAACGCACAATAAATCTATCTCGGTGTCGTTTTGTGCAAACAAGAAATATATTGTGGAATATGAGGAAATTTAATCTGCCGCGCATACAACGCGCAGATCCGTTTGCCGCGGATTTGACTGATTCGGCCATTTCCTGATACAATTTTCGGGGGGATTAGGGACGTGTTTTCTACGACATTTTTATGAAAAAAGACACACACATACACAAGCTGTTGGTTGTCGCGTCTCTCCCGGAGAGACAGGACCGCCGCGCAAACAGGATCAACGCTTCGGAGCCAATAAAGCGTAGATCCCTCCTTTGTATACAGGGAAGGATGAGAGAATTGCTTTCGGTCTTTGGAATTCTTGCGGAATAGTGTATAGCTTGCGCACTGAGTAAAACCGCGCTCATCCTCGTTCCTTTTCTTTTTCGCGTATGTATGTGTGCGTGCCGCGCCTTTAGATTGGTTATCTCTGACTTTACCGCGCGTTTCCTCGGGAGCGGAGTAAACCCCCGGCGCAGAAGCAATTCCGAAACTCATCGGTCAGTCGATTTTTGGAGCTTTATATATAAAGGGTCTCGCAAGATGGATCGGACGTCGTTGTCGTTGTCGTCGTAGTTTTTGCGCGAACTTCGAGTTGTTATATTGCAAGAACCGGAATAAGGCGATTATTCATCCCTTTCGATATGTATCTACGCCGTAAATAAAAGTCCGCGTTGATTTAATTTCGTTTTATATCGTTTCCCGACATAGATTCGTGTTTTATTTTCAAAATTTCTTCGCATGTTGTACACATTTTCGACTCGACCGAAAAGATCGATCTTAGTCAGACGTGTGTAGACGTGCGCAGGTCGTTTCTGCGGTCTCGCGCGGAGAGTGCTGACCTTCCGCAAGAATAGGGTATGATAAAAATAGAGGTGCGCGCCACGGGAATAGATATTTCCATTTGCAATCGCCACGGGAGAGCGACGAGATAGAAAGAGAGAGAGATAGTCGAAGGTATTCCATTTCCGGAAGAGTGTTGTATCCGGCGCTTGTCATCAAGAATTTATTTGTTGTTGTTAGAAAATGCATACATCGATACATCTGTCTCCTACTCGACCCACTGCTTCCGAGTAGTATTGAGTTTTTGGTGAATGCGCCTGGTTTATTACGGTTACTTCGCTTCGGTCCAGATTGGAAAAATCAATCTTTGTATATTTTCTCTCTTATCTTCTCTCGTCTTGTCAATATTTGATTAAAAAACTCTTGAACATTGTTCCAAGATCGATCTACAAACTTTTATATAATTTCGTTTGTGTGCTTCTTCCTCTTTCTGTCGATGTGTTTTATTCCTGTCATTTGTCTGACTGAAAATTCTTTTGCGCACGGGAAGCCTCAGCTAGTGTAAATTGATTCTGTGTATGAGACTCTGTGTATTACTTTCATTTAAGTAGGAACACGGAACTTGAAGTGCACTAGAACGCAACTTCGATTCGAGAGAGAAACGACAAAATGGATTTTGTGCCATTGGTAAAGTTGCGCAAAAAGTTGAAGGGTTTCATAAGGTGGTGTGTATTTACTAATGAGAGGGAAATAAGGAAACGGAATAATTAAATACAAAAATAACGAAGAGCTCGAAACTCAGTGTGAACCACTTTTTATTTGGCATATTACACGTTGTGTATGTACGTGTGAAGAGGAACGAAAGAATTTGTGAAAAATAATGTTTGCTTGAAGAGACTCGGGAGGTTTCTACGTTCGAATTTTATGTGAATTTTACGAGTCAATTTAAAGGAAGGAAATAAACCCTCTCTCTTTGAATTTTATTTGTACCTCAGAAGCAGAGAATTTCTTTAACATTTATAACCAGAGAATGTACAGAGTTTTATCACATCCGTCAATTTAATAAATATTTGAAAAAAAAGTTTTATTCGTTTTTTTAATATTCAAAAAATTAATTAACACAAGAGATTTTCAGCTACAAAGGTTTGATAATAATTGGTTTTTTTCTTCAACACATATATTTACACTATCTTGATTATTTCTGTAATTTATAGTAAAAAATTTCAAATCCGTCATTCTGACGAATTTAGTTGTTCTAGTGTTAAAAATAAAGAAGCTTTTCCTACAGTGGTCACGTAATACTTGCATTCTTGCGTATCTTTTATCCTGAAAGCAAGAGACAGCTAGAGATACACGAGGAAAACACGGATCGCGGATACGACCGCTCGTGACGATGGATCGATGCCATCGTCGTCTCTCGACGTCATCTGCGTGTGCATGCAGTTTATGTTTTATGCATGTCGTTTCGGCGCGCACCTCGGACTCGCGTGCACGCGCGTGTGTGTATTAAACGGATTAGGGCACGTAGAGCGTCCGCTATACAGCTAACGTCGGACGCGTCGTGACATTACAGCGAATTTGCGGCTGTCAAACTCTCTGCCTCGGTGAATGCGCAACGCTCAGTTTCGAGAGAAATGCTCTTTCTCCGTTCCCCATTCCGTTATAAAAGGTAAATGTTCCAATGACCGAACGAGTACCACTGGCCGAACGCATTTTTTAAAAGAGTATTATGATTTCTTTGATAAATCATTGACAATAATTTATCTCTGATTCGCGTCCCGACGACGAGTGTTTTCGACGACGTCATTTCGCGCTAACGTAAGAAATTATTTATACCGAACCTTTCGATTCTCTCGCGCGCGCGATTGTTATTCTCTAGTGATTGAATCGCGCTTCTCGAACTTTTCCGACGACACTTGGATATCGCGCGCGGAGGAGAGAGAATATTCTTAGATGCTTTTATAGGTTTTCCTTCACAAGTGCGCGCGTGGTGGCTTCTATTCGCGCAATATTTCAAAACGCGGAATCGCGGTGGCGTAACATCGCGTAGTAGTGCTGCAAAACATATTTTTCGCGTTTCCTTCCACCGACACGCGTCTCGTTGTGTACCACGACCCGATGAGAATGCATGCAATAACAGGGAACGGGAGAGCATCTCCTGTAATATTAACCCTCCGCGACCCACCCTTCCGCGCGCGCGCGCGAGCTCGCCTGCATCTTTCCACTTCCGTTGCACGATGCAAATCATCCTCGCGCACGTTTATTTCTTTTTTTTTCCGCGACAACACTTGCATTACGCAAGTGGTAAAATAAGATGCGTTATGCGCGCGCGAATAGCCCGACACGACCGTATACTTATTTATGTACGCGTGTGTGTACGCAATAGTACGCACGTACGAGGAATATTTTCATATGCGTGAGTGACCTCACGATATTACGTGTGACGCATTCCTTTCAAGAGAATTCTTTGCGGTCGGGTAATAAATTTTTCCTTCTCTTGCTATTTTTAAAAGTGGATTCTCAAGAGTATAGCGTTTTTTTTAATTAACAGCAACGCTTATTAAGATGTAATTCCCTGTAACTCCGCGCTATTTTCGTCTCGCGCAAAAAAACGATGAAAAAGCTAAGAAATTAGAAATTATTTATTCTTGATTATACATTGTGTTATTTTGAATTTATTTACACAGGTTTTATCTCCTTAAGCATCGAAATAGGTTAAACATTGTGGGATTAAATTAAAATAGCGGAGAAAGAATATCGGAAAACCGTGAAGCGGTATTTTCAAATATAAAACTCTCTTGAACTTTGCTATTTGTATTTTCACGATAGTTGCCGTATTGTTTGAGATAAATTTATATTAACAATCTAATTTAGCGCGTGCAGAAAAAGCTGCCGCGAAATACGGAGGAAGAATAGAGTCTCATCTCCGAGGAATTTCAACGCGTCCGCGGGTTATGCAAAGATTATTTTCTTTGCGCTTCATAAATGGAGTTACCCTGGACTGCAAATTTCCTCGTTTCTCGTTTTGCGAGCGAAAAATGAGAGCGAGGAGGCCCATATGTAGACCTCGACGCGATATATATATCGCGATATATATATATATATCTATCGAAAGTTTCTCCGTCATAATGATTTTCGGAAAAACGGAAAAACGTTTTATCTTTATCGGCGAACGATCTCTGATTCGTTCGGTTTTCGAAAGAACGAATCGTGGAAACGCTATCCGTTCCGCTCGTTACGAGGTAATGCGCGGACTCGTTCCGCACCGATTTCCAAGATCTCGCGGATTAATGCGCCGCCGTCTCCTCTCGATCTTAATTGGTAATCCGATTGACTTCGCGAAGACTTCGCCTCTCCTCGTCGCCCAGAGATTACGCCTTCAGAGTTTTCCCATTATTCCGAACGCGTAATGATAAATTCCACCGAGGCTCGCGCAACAACACGCGTATAATAGCAATTTTCTTAATGTCACGCACTTTCACGCGCGCATACGATGCCGCAAGAAAAACCGGTAAATCGCGAAGAACGCGTCAACTTCGCAATCGGAGGGATCGCCGTATGATTTTCTTGTCTACCGAGTGTAACAACAATTGGAAGATTTGCCGTGCGCGCGGGGGCGAACTCACTTGCAACGCGCCTCGTTTCGACATGAACACACACACACACAAACTGTACGTATCGGCGAAACTATAAATAACTATGATCTCTCGAGGCGCGGCGGGCTGAAAATTATATCAAACCGTTTACATCACCGCGTGGCTCTCTCTCTCTCTCTTTCTCTCACGGTAAACGCGCGGTAGGCGTGTGTGAATTATGGTTAATGCACATCCACTATATTAACTCATTCCTGTCGTAATTAACTTCTCGAGTAGAGACCCCGCATAGACTCTTGTTCGACAACACGCGTCATTCTCTCTCTCTCTCTCTCTCTCTCTCTCTCTCTCTCTCTCTCTCCGAATCCTTTATTAAATTATTTCCCACTTATTAATTCCTTCCCCTCGACGTTGCTCGCACGAGTGTTTTTCTTTTGTTTGTGTCGGTTGTCTGTTTCATCTCGAGAGCAACCGGCAATTTTTCTCTCGTTTATTTCTTACGCTTTATACGTATCATATCCGGATCATATTTTAACGGGACGAATTATCCTCTTACACAACAGAGGAGAAGAGCGCGTAGACTTTTTTTCTTTTTTTTTTTTTTTTAAATGCAGGACCAGTTTTACTTCCGTTACGTGGCGGAATAAATTTGTGGGTCACATATTACTCACGTAACACACACGGGATACTTTATTGCCTAAACGTGCGCACCGTAAGAAGCTATAAAGTAAAATACGCGGCAATCGAGATATACGTGTTTACAATGACAAGTGGGATAGTTTTATCGTCGCTTCGAACATCGCGAACAAACGCGTTATGCCGCGATGGTTTACAAAACAACATAGACCGCGATGAATATTGGTGGGTTGATACATACTTTTAGAAATCTCTGATGAAAAGACGCGTTCCCTTGGAAATTCGTCATTATATTTCGCGAATTTCTGATTATGTACGTGTGCATTTCACTTCAGAGCAGAGACACACTATAGAGTGTGGAGAAATTGACGATTCGGTTCGCAAATGCAATAATAGAGTTACTATTCCTGGCTTACAGCGGAAGCCGAATAAAGCTCGACTCTATTCGGGAGTCCACGTATGTAACACGGATTTTAACGCGCTTGGACGATTTCACGTAGCCCGATGTGGTGCGCGGTTTGTCGTGTGAAGAGTGACGCAACAAACCGATTTTTCCTGCATAGGCAATAAAGAACGACAAAGAAAACATAAAAAGAGAACGTGCGCTCGAGAGAGAGAGAGAGAGAGAGAGAGAGAGAGAGAGAGGAGAGAGAGAGAGAGAGAGGGAAACAGAGTTTTATAGGGCAAGGGAATAGCGGGGTGAGGTTGTGCGGCGGAACTCTGTGGTATCGATAAGCTGATTTACGATCGACCGCGCGCGATATAGAACGTTTGCTAGCAAGGAATATAGCCGGTCTCGCAGCGCGATGGCGGACGTGTCCCGGAGGTAATGCATTTTATAGTGGACTCTGCGACATTCCAGCGCAATTCGGTCCGCGAAGAGAGAGAGAGAGAGAGAGAGAGAGAGAAAGACTCACCCCCGATGACCTCTCTCTATCCCGGTTTAAGTCGCGTTGCAGGGTTTTTGGCCCCGGATCATCGTTTTCCGAGAATGCGAGTTCGCCAACTTTCCTCTCGTCAATAACAGAACAATGTTGATCGGTATATGTTGTATAATTTATGTCTCGTGTTTATCGCCGGAGAGGGTGTTGCGGAGAGAAAGAGAGGTATTCGCGCGAAACACACATTTGACCGGAATGTGCGCGGACATAGTGAACGAATGCGATTTCATTTTTCAGCATTTCGTGACGGGCTGCAGCGCAAGTATCGCGTACAAAAATATCTTCCTTGTAAAAAATGTAACGAGCGATACCGCAACCGTAATTGATACTATTTCATTCCCATTGCATGTTTTATTGCTGCCATCACGTATATATGTGACGTTTCTCTCTCTCTTGATGAATTAAAAATAATAGAATTACTGTCGCGCACGGGGGGGGGGCGATTTTTACATACATCCGTCTGCGACGTAAGATTTATGGAACATCAGTGTAAAAAAAACAAAACAGACCTCCCTCTCGCTCCGATAGTACGTAAAGAGCAATTACGATTCTGTCAGGGTGTAACGTAACTCGTGTATTGCGTGCCGCATAACAATGTAAATTAAAAACGCCGGTAGCCAGGACAGTTCGTTAAAACAATGAAACGATACGCAAAGCAACAACGCTGTGAAAAAATTGCAAATGTTTAAAACCATTATGATTTGCAGAAGAAGGATTTCTGTGTCGCGACACGGAAATGGCGGCACGAGAAAGGGGTGATTTCTCGTGCAAACGTGAGTTGAAAATGTATAGAATAAAATTAAAATTAATTATTAGCTCCTATAATTAATAAAATGAAGAAAAATCCACGTACAATGGGTTTTTCTTTCAATCAATTTAGAAAATAAATTGGTTTTACGCAAGGCTGATGTAAAAACTATGTCGTTAAATGCGGATTTTACGTTCGTACGCGCGACGGTATAGACGATGTAGAGATTGCGGAAATAATATTTATACGGTTTCGCACAATCCGCGAAATCTCGCAACGCAGCAAACCAAGGGATTCGCGTCGCGCTGCCAAGTACGAGTCAATTCGCGCAGCCTTTGAAAAGACTTAAGCGGTTGTCGCGGTAATCGGATAGAGAAGTTTCTTGCCGCGCCAAACGACAACGATGACGACAACGAAGCGTCCGAGCTAGCGATCGATTGAACAAACATCGATCGATTCGATCGATCAAACGAACGATCGAACAAACGAACGAATGAACAAACGATTCTCCAGACTCTTGGCTGCGTTTCAAAGCCGTTTCGTGGCTCTTGAGGGGACCGTTGCAGTCGAAGACCAGCAGCCGATTAACCTAAATCCTCGCTTTTTTGCAATTCACGCGATGGGAAAGCGAGATTCGCGCCCATCGAAGGAAACTGATAATGGGCGTGGCATAGGGAACGACTTATTCTTTTATCTTGGAATAATCGGCTTACAAAGCGCGAAGTTTTTTGCGTCTGCTAATAATGCAGGTGTGTCCTTTTTTTTATTAATATAAAAATTAATAACAGCTTATATGCAACTTAAAAATAAAATTAAAAGAACTGCAAGAGCCGATCATCAAAATGACAGGTTTCACATTTCTCATTTTAAATTACAGAAATGTTCTAAGTGGTTTTTAATTTTAACAAGGAAGAAATACGTGTAAAATGTCGAAAATCTTCGCAGCTGTAAACTTTTTTGTTAATTATTTAAAAATTAAAGAAATTAAAAATAACGACTAAAACAGTTTGTTAAATACCTGTTAAATTGACGGACGTGGTAAAACCAGATATACATTTAGCTCCGATGTCGAACAATTGTTGCGCTTTGCGCGATTTTTTACTGATTGTGAGGATATTTCTCGCTCGAGAGAGGCGGACTGTCGCGTCTTTGCGCGCGACAGCATTTCACGACGAAGAGAAAGAAGCAGCGCGCGAGTGTATGAGAGCGGCTAATTGCTAAAGTTTCATGATCGATTCCGCAAGTTGTTCTTTTCTCGTTGTAGCTGTCTTTTGCGTAACATTTTTCCGCGGAGGGACTCCCGAGATGTAGGACGCGTGAAGAAAAAAACAACCGGGGATTGTTCGTCGCGGATCGAATGGAAAAGTTCGCTCTCGACTTTTCCCCGCGTGTTTTTAAAATAGATTAACTCGATCGAGCGAATTGAGCGGCAGCGAGTCGAAGATACGGCGGTAGATACAAAGACAGATCTCTTTTAGTAATTTTTTATGTCAACTGTGGAGTTTAACATAATTGCGTGGAAACAGAGAGAAAGTTTGTGAAATTGCGCCGAGTATATGTCTCGAAAGAGACATCCGCCAGCAACCTGTGATCAATGCGGCGAAATCTCGAGTTGACATCGCGCGGAAAAGCTTGTTTGGGAATTGATTCAATTCCCGTTCTTCCGCGCGTTGCTGAAAAGCCGCGCGAAATTCCTCGCGTCCCGCAAACTTCAAAAGCCGGCCAACCGCGTTAATTCATACACGTGGCCACGCGCGAGGAAAAGTGGGAAATTATTCCGGCCATGAGTATAACGCGGAATTATACAAAGCGAGCCGGGGCCCCGTTATGCGTTCGCGCAAACAACACGGCGCGCAGATGCATGCACGCGCGACCGTGGTCGCCGAGACGTAACGTCAGCTACTAGACGCCTACATTTTGTTAATGAATTCGAGCGAAGCCGGCCTTGTTGGAGCGAGCAGCTTCCCACGGATATTTATTTCCCGCATACGATAGTCGCGCAACGTCTATGTCGCGTTCTCTTACCTGTCATATAAATATTTTACATTGCAATTTATTTCTTTAGTAATCCCGTCCGACGAACGGGTATTTGTCATTAGAACGTTATTTAACTCGTGCTTTGCAACGCGCAAAATGTGTCGGACCTTTGCCAAAAGATTATGACTTGTAAATTTTCTCTCTGTGACATTCTCTTAACGCAATGCGTCGCAAAATTTTTGTGCGATAGCGCGATCAAACGCAGGGGATGGAGTGTGCGCGCTTTTTTATTTTCTGCGCGAGCACAGTAAGGCAACTTTTCGGACTGTACGCGCGCCAGCCCTCTTTTCCTCGCTTTTTTTCGTCATTTTCCGCTCGTTTTTCAGCTTTATCCGGCGACTCGATAAATTTCACAACGGTAAAAGCCGGAATTCGCCGCAGTTTCCCCATTTGTTGGCAAATTTGTTCGGTCTCTGCAACCGGACGCGGTGTATATATATATATATATATATATATATATATATATATATATATATATATATATATATATATATATATATATATATATAT
>QVOB01019395.1:0-14280 GCA_014839585.1 Pseudomyrmex concolor | reverse complement strand
TATTGTGCATATGTTTTATATGTTATATAAAAGAAAATCACATTTAACTGCAATTAAATAAATTTATAGTTTAATAACTCTTCTATAAAACGAAAAAGAATAAAAAGTTTTGTTACAAAGTTACTTGTTATTGGAAATTAAAAAAATTCTCACTAATCTCTAATTGCAAACAAACCAACTTAAAATTTATTTAAATATGTGAACATGTAAAGAAAACAAACTTGGCATCTTGATCACAAACAAAATTGTTCGCGGTGATTATTACATGATCTGATATTTGGAAATGAAAGACATTCAAATAGTTCACACATATACAACGATATGCTACTGTATATTATATATTTACCTTGACACTATCGATATCAGGAATAGCGCCCAATATAGGCGTAACACGCTGGATCTCATCTTTTTCTTTTACGAAACAGCGGCGTTGTCCACCACATCAGGAGCAACTTGTTCGAACGTTGTTGATTTTAAACACAAAGATACAATTGTTTTATTGACGTTCCTGTTATTAGTATCACTGAATATCACCGATACCGACATCGCATTGATGCTAGTGTCGATACCGACGACTACCGACGACGCGCTGCATATGTGCCAACACTCTTACACCACTACACTACCACTACCAAAGCAAACTAACTGACCGCTGACGTGGTATATTGTCAAAAAGCTTCTGATGTCAAGTAAACTTGCGATACGCCTGTCGAAGGCGCCTAAACAACTTTCACGAACTTTGATTGATCGAGAAGATGCTACACTGAAAGAGATCGTTGGCGCGTGCAGCACATTTTTTATGCGCGATGTAATACTATTATACGAACTTACGCATGTATAACATACATGCACGCACCAATACGAAGTATCGTGATTAGGTGAGAACAGCTGATCAGCTCTGCGCGTTGCCGCGATCTCTTTAAGGTTGTATAAGCTGGAAACACGAAAAATCTTAAAGCTGTATCAGACTACAGATTATGTACATACTACAGAGCAAAGCTACAGAGGTTTTGATTGAAATTTAACCAATCAGAAGAAGAAACATCAATTTCATGCTAGTGAATTTTGCTCTGATTGGTCGAGTTTTAATTCAATCTATATATAAGTGCAGGGGAAAAAACAAACCTAACTCTAATGTGTCCGAGAAACAAGCACATCTTGTTATGTTACTTCCACCATGCTTAATATCGATCCTTTAATTTCTCCATCTTTTCCCTATATCGTGATAATCAATTTAGGAGAGTGTCTCCGCACGCGCGGTGAGATATTTTATATATGTTATTGTATTACATTGAAGCAATTGTGATTTCAAATACGTAAAGTGAGTAAGATCTTGTGAAAAACATATAACTAAATGTGAATTTTATAATTTTTCACATAAAACAATATTACATACATTTTTATATGTGTGAACTCACATTTTGTTTAGTAAACTTTAGATCACTTTAACTGACAGTTCTGATATGAAAAATATGTATATATATTTGTTAATGTGTTCTTTCATTATAAATGAAAAAATCTATGTATTTTTATATATATATTTTCCAATTCCTTTATCTTTCTATATCTATAATAAATATACTGGCCTTGTAGTATAACCTCCTTCTCCTAACAAAGATAGAATACATAGTAATGTCACAAGGATGAAAAGAGTGAATAAGCATTATATATATTTTAAAGAGAGTTAATAATGAAATTTCATATTATTTATATTTTTGATGATTGTTTTTTTTTGTGTGCAAAATTTAGATATTATCAAAGAATAAAAATGGCAGACACAACAATGGACAACTCTGGTAGACTTGTAAAGATGGAAATGGATTACAGTAGTGCATGCGATACAAAAATTCCAGAATGCAAGAAACTTGCTTCTGAAGGAAAGCTTCATGATGCTTTAGATCAATTATTGGCCTTGGAGAAACTTACCAGAACTGTTAAGTATAAATAAAACTATATATATATGTACATGTGCTATTAATTTTTTTGTTTGACATTTTTAGAGTGCTGATATGCCATCAACATCAAGACTTCTAGTAGCTATAGTTGAAATTTGCTTTGAAGCAAAAAATTGGTCTGCACTTAATGAACATATAATTTTATTATCAAAGAGACGTTCTCAGCTTAAACAGGCTGTTACAAAAATGGTTCAAGAGTGTTGCACTTACATAGATAAAATGCCTAATAAAGAAGTTATGGTGAAACTAATAGAAACACTTCGTTTAGTCACAGAAGGAAAGGTAAAATGAGTATACATATTATATGTACTCATATATAGTCACTATACAAACTGATGTAAACTAGAAATTTCTAGTATTTTATAGCGAGTCTCTTACGTAGGCATATTGAAGAATGTTAAGATTATCACTTATAATAATTAGATGAAAAATTTATTTCTAATTAGATATACGTGGAAGTGGAAAGAGCTAGACTTACACATCGTTTAGCTAAAATAAAAGAAGCAGAAGGAGACATTACAGGTGCTGCAGCAGTGATGCTTGAATTACAGGTATTCTAGATAGTAAAAAAAAATTCAACTAGAGGTTTAAACATATTGCGTGTAAAGCATATACTAACTAAATAACATATTGCACAGGTGGAAACATATGGCAGTATGTCACGACGAGAAAAAGCTTCTCTTATTTTGGAACAGATGAGACTTTGTTTGGCAAAAAAAGATTTCATGAGAACACAAATTATTGCTAAGAAGATTAATGTTAAATTTTTCAGTGACGAGAACGATGAAGAAACTCAAGCTCTAAAGTTGAAATATTATGAGTACGTGAGTCGTTTTTTATTTCGATTATTGTACATGTAACGGTGTTCGCAATCAATTAATTTTCTTTTTTCTTAGTTTAATGATGGAATTGGCTCGTCATGAAGGATGGCATCTGGAACTATGCCGTCATAATCGAGCAGTATTAGAGACTCCTACGATTCGAGACGATCCAGAGAAAAGACATACTGCACTTTCTCGAGCGGTCTTATATCTTGTGCTTGCTCCACATGAACCAGAGCAAGCTGATTTGACTCATAGATTACTTGCTGACAAACTTCTAGATGAGATACCCACATACAAGTAAGATAATTGTGCACACTAATCATTAGAAAATTTATCCACTCGTATATCTATTCCATCTTTTTCAAAAGAATATAAACTAAATTTACAGAGAACTACTGCGTTTATTTGTAAATCCCGAGTTAATAAAATGGTCGGGATTGTGTGAAATTTATGAGAAAGATCTTAGAGCAACTGAAGTTTTCTCTTCCTCAACAGAAGAAGGTCGCAAACGATGGACAGATTTGCGGAATCGTGTTGTAGAACATGTAAGTTCTATTATAAATATGCTTAGAAAACAAATATCAAAAGTAAATATACACAGAGTCAAAATTATGTATATCTTGCTTTATTGGATTTGCATTTGAACAACAAACGAGCAAAAGACGATATTCTCTTTGTTCATTTTTTATGTGTTAAAACTTATATGTTTTTAGAACATCAGGATCATGGCTAAATATTACACCAAGATTACCTTAACTCGTATGGCTGAACTGCTAGATCTTCCAGCTGAAGAAACGGAAGCGTGTCTTTGCAACTTAGTAGAAACTGGAATAATCAGTGCGCGTACAGATCGTCCAGCCGGCATAGTTCGTTTTACTGGTACACAAGAACCAGCTGCTCTCTTGGATACATGGGCTGCTTCCTTGTCAAAATTAATGAGTCTTGTAAATCATACAACACATTTAATTCATCAAGAAGAAATGTTAGCTGTTGCGCAATCTTAAACTTGGTATGTGAAATAATAAATAAATCACATTAATATGTAAACTACTTATATATTTTCTCGTATAAACTATTTACTTTTGTGTTACTTAATATTTTTTAGCACATTTGTATACATATATAAATTTATGAATTTGTTACCAAATTAACTAATTCTTCAAGTGCATTTTGAATCGAAAACATGTTAAAATAAATATTTCTCTACACTGACTACAATTTAGTTATGCTGTATATATTTAATATATATATAATTTGTGTGAATATATATAATATCTTCTTAATACTCTTTCAAATATATATTTTACACTTCGTTTATAATTTATTTTAATACTGACGATGAATTTGAGAACACCCTTGTTTCCTTACACAATGTAATTACGCTTAGTAATCAAACGCTTTGATAGTGAAAATTTTCCTCAACTTAATCAGATTTGTACGAGACAGTCGCTTCCACATGTCAACCACTATTATAAATAATATAAATCCACAAAATGTTCCAAATTTCTCTGTTCAATGAGAATATTGGAACGGGCGAAAACTCGTCTGTTTTGCGCATATCCTCTGTCTGGAAACTCCACAGCCATTGGCTGCCAGTATCTCGCGCGCAGCTCTATCCCTATCTACTTTGCCCATTTTGCTTCCCCTACGAGTTTTCGTCCGCGCCAATTCTTTTTTCTCGTTGAACAGTGTAAAGCAGTGATATTAGCAGCAATGTTAGCAGCATTGCTTAAGCGTCTTGTAGTGTCTTGACTCGTCAGATTTATGTGTTGGGTTAATGTATCGTAAAATTCACAAATATCAAACATTCATGTAGCTCCTGGTGTTACCATCTTTAAACAAACATATACTGTTTTGTTAAGTTACTCTTTATAAAGAACTTACGGTGAGTTTCTTCGAATATATGAGATGTGATATTTAGAATATACTTTGATACTTTAATTATGCATTATATGTATCAGAAAAAGTATTGTTTTTCTCATTTTATACATTTACATTAAAATTAATTTGCATAGTATTAAAGAATGATAAACATAAGATCTTTATTGATACACAATATAAATAATATACAGCAACTAAATGTTATTTTTGAAGAAACAGTCACGATGTCTGGAGGTATGTTATATGGTGGAGATGAAATAGGAGCATTAGTTTTTGACTTGGGTCATCATTCTTTAAGAGTGGGTTATGCTCAAGAGGATACTCCAAAAGCAGAAATTCCAGCTGTTGTTGGTATAGGGGAAGATGCCAATGGCACAGCCACTAAAGTAGAGCCCATGGATATTGATGATAAAAAGCCAGATAGCAATATCACTCAAAGTGGGACCAAATATTATATTGACACTACAATTCTTCATGTTCCACGAAAGAATATGGAGATTGTAAGTTATATGGAAGAGGGCATGATTAAAGATTGGGATTATTTTGAAAAGGTAACATAAATACCTAATATTTCTCACAAGTAAAAAATAAACAAATATATATATATAGTTGAAAACAAGTTTTTTCTCTGTTAGGTCATAGATTATACATATTCAAAAATAATTCAATCTGATGCTGAATATCATCCTGTATTATTCTCTGAATCACCATGGAATGTGCGTAGTAAAAGAGAAAAGTTAACTGAACTGATGTTTGAAAAATATAATGTGCCAGCTTATTTCTTAGTAAAAAATGCAGTTTTAGCTGCATTTGCAAATGGTAGAGCAACGGGTATTGTTGTTGACAGTGGTGCTACTCATACTTCTGCAGTACCTGTTCAAGATGGATTTGTACTAACACAAGCCATTGTTAAGTCTCCTCTTGGTGGTGATTATATAAATATGCAATGCAAACAATTCTTAAAGGTAGACAAATATTCAGTAACTTGCTCTCCAATTTTGTTTTCTTGTTTTTCTTATTTATTTTGAATAACTACAGGACAATGACATTGACTTATCACCACCTTATATGGTGAGTAGCAAAGAGGTTGTTAAAGACCACGATAAGCCACGATGGATTCCAAAAAAAAATTTACCAGAAGTTACCAAATCTTGGCAGAATTACATGATAAAAAAAGTAATTCAAGATTTTCAGGCTACGGTTCTCCAGGTATCGGAAACACCGTATGATGAAAAAATTGTTTCTACCATTCCTGCAGTCCAATATGAATTTCCTACGGGATATCATCAGGTATGTATAATTCATATTTTTCTTTCGCAAGAGAGTATTAACACTTCAAATTAAATAATATATAAAACCTTTCCAAGTTGACACCTTAAATTTTGTAAACAAGTTATATGAAATAAAATCAAGAGATATATAAAATGTATATGTGTAAATTTCAAGGATTTTGGAAGTGAAAGATTTCGAATACCAGAGGCGTTATTCGATCCTAGTATAGTACAAATGCGCGGAGGTATGGTTGGTAACACTATGTTAGGAGTGGGACATATTGTTACAACAAGTGTTGGTATGTGTGATGTTGACGTACGACCAGCGCTTTATGGAAGCGTCGTGGTAACTGGTGGCAATTCGTTTATTCAGGTAGAATTTAAATAGAGAACTAAAAATAAGTATGATCTCTCTTTTTTATATATCCAATCAATAATTATTTTATTATTCTAGTTTTTACTTTTTAGTGATATAACACAATGTATTAATGCATTTGCTTTTTTGCATATATTGACAAAATATTGTGTACTCTTGCACACAGGGGTTTCCAGAGCGTTTGAATAGAGATTTGTCTATGAGAATACCTTCCAGCATGCGTCTCAAATTGATCAGCGCAAATGGTTGTGCGGAAAGAAGATTCGGTGCTTGGATAGGTGGTTCGATATTGGCGTCAATTGGCACTTTTCAACAAATGTGGATCTCCAGCCAGGAATACGAAGAAAGCGGAAAGAGCCAAGTAGAAAGAAAATGTCCTTGAACTGTGATGGTCGTAGACATTTTTCATTTTCATTAAGCTATATTAATGTCAGTGTGCAAACTGTCATACAGTGTGAATACAACTTTTGGATTAACGAAAACATATTCAATACATTATTGTACATTGTTTGATACATATATTATAAAACAAAGAAAACAACACAAAATATATATAAATCCGTCTCTTTTTACATAAAATGTCTTTTGATAAAACACATTACGACATTACAATATTTTAAGTTGCACTATAAATACAGAGAAATAGAAATTCATCACTTTTTTCATCACCCGCACATAAATGACAAATTTGCAATATAATTGTTTTGTGAAAATTTTACTATAGCGTATTGTATAAAAAAACGCATTTGCGATACTTCTTATTTTATATTTATTAATTTCTATCATGAAATATACGTATAATTGAAATCGTAAATATTCAACTTTGCGCGCATTCCGCAATTCGTAGATTGTTGACTTACTCGCAGATCATACGCAGAGATGTTGAAATTTTTCAATGAAGACCGCCGCACTTGACATCAGAAGATTTTGTGATCAGATCCAAAGACCAATACAATATGAATAAGTCTTTCGCGAAGCTCTGAAGTCGATCTTCGACTAACTTGGAGCTTCTGCCTCAAAACTGAAGAGTAAGAAAGGTGGTGGTTTGATCAAAGAAACATCGTATCATGTGATAAAAAGACTACACAAGTAAAAAGTCAAAAGAGGAAATATCCTTAAAGTAGTTGACTTATAGTTCATATTAAGTAGTCTTTTGTCTCCAATAATGATAGATGATGATCGCGCAAATTAGAACTATCATAATTGAAATATTAATAAACGTAGGAAGCGTATGAAGCCCATCTTTCAAGTTATATGTCTCTCGATAGACGAGAGAGAGACACAGACCTCTAATACAGTTGCCTTCTAATTAGTTCAGTATGAATTGTTGATGACATTTGTCAGTTGTCCCTACGTATGTGTGTGAGGAGAGACAAACTTGCACGATCAGTTAAGAAAAGTCAGAATGTACAGAAAGACTAACGATACATTTCCAACAAATCAAACATCGAAAAATTCATAGTATTTGTTTTTTACCCTAATTATAGCGTCAATATATAGTTCGTGTTTCTTTTACAACATTTTATTTTCAAGTATTTCTTCTTGTAATAAACGAAAAGAAAAATGCATAACATCAACAATTATGTTTTTACTAATAAAAAAATTTTAAAGATTGTAGGTCTATATCCAACAAGTGTTGTAAAATATATTATATGTTGTATGTGTATGTTTGGCATTGTTATACCACAAGCACTGCAAATTTATCACAATTGGCGGGATTTGTCTATTGTATTGGAAACAAGGTATAATATAAAATATATATGTTCATAATTTTTAACTTAACGGTATATGCTGTATGTATGTGTATATATTTTAACAAAAGATTTAAATAATTATTTATTTATTTTATCTATTCATAGTTCAGTGTTACTCACTATCTTACTTGCTATATTAAAATCCCTAGTTTGGATGTACAATAGAAAAAAGATGGATTCTTTTATAAAATACATGTTAACAGATTATTGGAAAATAATGACAACATATGTTTTGAAACATACAAATATACATGCAATGTATGTACGTGTATATATGTAATAATTATTTATTTTTTTATTGTTTTATTTTTATTTATATAAATTATATATAAACGTTTTGCAAAGTTCTATAAAAGACTTTTATAATATGATATATATATTATATATATGTATATAATATGATATATATATACAATATATAGATATATATATATATCATATAAAAATATGAGTATATAGGATATACACATACTATAAAATTAATCGTACATGTTTTCACAGATATGCAAGAAAAGGATATTTATTTACTATGGGATATTTGTTTCTAATTTGTAATTCTTTAGTATTTTTCTGCAGTTTACCTATAATTGAAATATTTATCACTGCAATTAAAGGTACTAGTAAAAATAGTACCAAACATTTTCCATTTGTAGCTTTATATCCAAAGATTTTTTACAATTTTCCATTATATGAGGTAAGAAATTAACAATCTATATTTTTTAAGTTTTGCTCGGAAAAAAATTATAATCTAATAATACGTCATCACGTGTGTGTGTGTGTATGTGTGTGTGTGTGTGTAATATTGTCTGTGCGTATACTTATTCTGGAACAGTTTGTGTGTACATTATAAATTTGTATATTTTATAAATTTGTATATTCTACGTAGATTATTTACTTCTCACAAATGGTAGCGACCAGCCTATGTGGCCTTATTATCTTGGGAACTGACACTTTAATTGCAACAGCACTGTTTTTCACATGTGGTCATTTTAAAGTACTCCAAGAAAAGATAAAAACTATCATGCAAATAGATCTTGTTAGTAATTATTTTGTAAATTTTTTATGTATTATTACGTAGAGCAGAGGTTCTCGTGACTTAAGTTGTCAAGACCAAGCATATTTTTTACAATTTAAGTTTCTTTCTATTCTATTTTCTGTGAATTTGTGCAATATTAAGTATTAAGAAGAACAATTGCAATATTTTATGTAAATATATTAAATTAAGAGAGTTTTTCTTTAGAAAAAATACGCATGTGATAAAGAAAATACTGTTAAAAACATCAAATTGGGAATAAAAGATATTGTCAAGCATCATTATACGATCCTCTGGTAATAATTCTGCAAATAGAATGAAATAAATGTATATCGGCAGACTAGCAGTTAATTTAAACAGATTTGACAAATATATTTGAAAACTATATTTGATAAATTGTTGAGATTTTGCTGCCAATCTGCTTTCAATGTTTCTATAAGTAAAGAAACAGCAGAGTTATGATTGAGTATTATAGATAAAAATATATGAATGTTATCTTGTTTTGTAGGTTTTGCGATGATATGGAAATGCTTTTTAGTCCAATGTTATTTCTGCAGACATTAGCCAGCAGTCTTATAATTTGTCTAGTAGGCTTCCAAATTACAACTGCAAACATAACTGCAGATATGATTTCTAAAATGCTTAAGTATATCTCATACTTACTTATGGCACTCTTTCAATTGCTGCTTTTTTGTATTCCTGGTGACGCTCTAATAAATGAGGTAAACAAAACTATAACGTACAGAATATATATATATAATTAATACACATGTATAAATTTTTATAAGCTTTTTGTGTATGTTTAGAGTTCGGCAATAAAAGAAACCGTGTATTCAACTACTTGGTACAAATTGCCGATTTTATTTAAAACCGTAATATGTTTGTTCATATTGCGTAGTCAAAAACCTAGTCAAATTACTGCAGGAAAATTCTATGTAATGCATCTGGAGAATTTCAACGTAGTAAAGATCAAGATATTATATTTTGTTGAATTATAAAACAAAAATATTATCTATATTTTATATTTCTGTATGATATATATATGTTACATTAAAAAAAAAAATCATTCTAATATATTTTATATTACAGGTATTAAGCACTTCTGTCTCGTATTTTATGTTGATTCGAACTATATATAATAAGGAATAAATTAATCCTGTGAACTTTGAAGTATTAAATCTAATTAATTTATATCTAATGTAATTAATTTTGTAGTAATCCTATTAAATATCTTAGTATGTTAATCTATAACAAATAAGTAATATAACAATTTCTCCAAAAAAAAAAAGATATTTAAAGCAAAACTTCACGCGGTTGCGTACATGCGCAGAACAAATTTTACATGCACATGTCAAGCATAACTCTTGCCAAAGAGAGAAATAAAAGGAAACCTAAAAGTTGTGAAAAAACTTTGATCCTCACGACTTGAATTACGAGGAACTCGCTATATTAACATTTATTAAGCCAAGTCAAATTATATTAGTGCTTTAGGCTGGGAATATATTAATAAAATCAAAAGTTCAAATAAAAATTATGAATAAAGGCCCAATATTTATAGGCCGATCTTATATTTAGAACCGTTTAAGGTTTATCTTGAGATACTCTGTAATCAATAAAATAGATCATATAACATCTTAAAGGTAAACTTATTAGGACGGTCTTTTATATATATATATATATATATATATATGATTTACTATAAATATAGATCAAAGAGATATTTGATAGAGATATGTAGATATTTAAAATGCGCGCACAAAACAATTTTATATCAAAGAGTAAAGAGACATACAGAGCGCCCTCGTGAGTATAGATATAGAACGAGTGGGTCGATTTTCTTGTAATACACACTATTGTATACATATACACTAACAGATATATCTGCGCTTACTGCCAGCCACACTGTCAGCATTCTCAGCTGACAAACAAAAAGAATTGATAAAGTGATATATCGCGATTTATAAAAATGGTAATAATATACATTCGTAAATATATTGATTAATAACAGTTTATGTGATGTTATATATGTATATTTTAGTCGTTTGGCGAGAAAATAGCATCGATCATGCAGAGACCTGGACAGGACCCTGTTGCCAAGGATGATGTACCTTGGTGGATGAAGTACGCGGGTCGTGGACTTGGTACTGTAGGCAGTATAAGTAAGTTTTAGCCTTTCATATTTTATATTTTATATTTTTTCTTGTTTTATTCTTTATTTCTCTTTAATGTACTTCATAGTTGTGTGTGTGTGTGTGTGTGTGTGTATGTATGGATACACAATACCATTCTTTATCCATATATATAATAATTCTTTTGAACTTATTATTAGCATATAATGTATATTTATTTTTTTTTTATAAAACATTTTATAAAAAGTTAATTTTGTATGTTATGATTTTTTGAATATATAAAACAGTTTATAAAAAAATCATTATTCATT
Organism: Pseudomyrmex concolor; assembly: GCA_014839585.1. Lineage (NCBI taxonomy): Eukaryota > Metazoa > Arthropoda > Insecta > Hymenoptera > Formicidae > Pseudomyrmex > Pseudomyrmex concolor. Next base: position 2,746 of record QVOB01019395.1, on the reverse strand, counting down.
TATAGTTGCAATTTTTCTGGGTGCCTGGAATTGCGCATCAATACTTTTTGGTCAGGTTGACTGCTTAATTAGTGGTATGTGGCAGATGATAGCTGGTTTCTTAGTTGTAATGATTGAAGCACCATGCTGCTGTTTATTCATCGACTTTGTACAGAATTTAAGTGATTGGGTGGAGAAGAAACCATATTGGAATAGAGCAGCTTTTTATTGTCTGTAAGTTGATTTTATTACTTTTTTTTCTACTTTATAAAAAATTATATTACATTTTTATATATGTTTCTTGATTTAGAATAGCATTGCCATCAGTCTTTCTGTGCCCTGGAATGGGTAGTATATTTGGCAGTGGTTTAATATTTACAACGGGTATAATATATGGATTAATGTCTCTTGGCAAAAAGTAAGTAATATAATTATTCTTGAAATACATTTGACAAAATTTACAAGCATATGGGCATTTCCAAACCACTGATAAATATTTTAATGACAGATTCTTGAACACTTTCTGTGAAACAAGAATCTTATTTATTTATCGGTAGTTTTTTGGGATATTTTTCTTCTGTGTACATGTGTGTGCGTGCGCACGCGATGTGTGGGCACTTTAAAATGACATGGCATTTAATTTATGTAACTAGCTGAAATATGTGATGTGGGTTTTCATTTCTTCAATGTGTTTTGCTTTGAGGTGGAAGAATAAATTTTTGTACTCTATGTTTTTTAATGCTATTGCTTTGGTTTTTATCTAAAAATATTTTTAAAATACAACTTTACAGAATTATGTAATACATATGTTTGTATTATATATAAAATGTCATAAAAATGTTTAAAGAAAACTTTGTGTTTTGTAGAAACCATTTGTGTAAAGAAAACCTTGCTTAGTTTGATTTAACTTTACAATTGTGAAATATTACCTCATGTAATCGTTAATATAAGAGCTTTTCTTTTAACATTAATTCGTCGCATCGTGGAGGAGTATTATTTTGCTTTTTTTATGTATAATTGGAGTGTGTGTACTAATGTATAACATAATAACAGAGGGTCCAGGCCCGACCCGGCGGGAATGACGTCGGGCGTGGGTTCCCCACAAGGTACAGTGCCTCCTACTACAGATCACCATACCACTCTCATGGAGGATCCTGACGTCTGGAGGCCTACATAAATCATCAAACATTTATTGCACCACTTCACTAACCAGGCAATAATATATAAGATTTCATGTTATTACCCACATTTTTAAACCATAATAGAATGCCTTATTGCACACACACATTTATGTTTTTTTTTATATTTTCTGTATTTGTCTAAATCGCTTTAAAGTTCTTGGATAGTCGCGTATCTCTTGAATTATAACAAAAGAAGCAAAAAATTTGTGTGAATCTCTCTCTCTCTCTCTCTATCGATTATAAGATATGTAGAATAAAACTTCTTTTTTTTTTGTTTTTGACGTAATGTTATAATTTAAGTTTTGCAGCGAGTATCCAACTCTTTTTTAAAAATTTTTAATTAATCTCCTCTGAAAATTATACGGTTAATACAAATTTGATATAATTTATATTACTTTGTGAGACATAGTAAATTTGTATCTTTCTCTCTCTCTCTCTCTCTCTCTCTCTCTCTCTCTCGTCCTTTCTCTTCTTCTTTCTCTTTTTTGTCTTGCTAACATTAATGTTTTTGTCTTCTTTTCTTCTTTCTCTTTTTTTTCTTGCTAACATTAATGTTTTTTTACTTTAAAGTTCTTGTATTAATCCGCTATGAATTCAATAATTATTTTCAATGTATACAATTATCTATGCATCAATTTACACTTAGATAGTTATGCAGAAAGTCATTCAATTCCAAAACATAAATTTTAGATACAAGTGTTAAAAATATTAGAATAAAATGTACATTCACTAATTTTAAATGTTAAAAGAAGTTTAAAGTTCAGAAATTTGCAGCCGATTTCTTTCTGTGTAACTATACCTGCTTGTTTAAGTAACAATACTGGTGCTATGCTACATATGCTTTTGATAATGTGTTGTAACAAAATTATTTTTTCATTACCTTTGATATATATATACCAAAACTTGTGTTAATATTTTTCCACTTTAGTAAAGTAATAATAACTGTAGAACATTGCGCAAATTGATAAAGAAAACTGTCAATATTCTAGTTTAGATTATATAGTTGTATATTTTATCTTTTTTGTGTGTAATTTATGTATTTTGTGTGAACACAATAAGTTCTGGAATGACAATGATACATGAAAAAGAAAAAGGGAGAATGTGTTGTTGAAGATTGTGTTGTTCTTAATAAAGAAAATGTACTTAATGGATTTAAAATACGTGACAATACATATATACACACAAATAAGAAGATAGTATGTATAAAATTAATTCTTAGTGATGTTTCTCTGAATAAAAGAGAAAGTAAACATTTTTTTGAAAAAAAGAGAAAAACTGTATTTCTTACTTTAGGGCAGCTTTTGGCGAAATGAGAACAACAGCAATGGATATTCAAGCTCCATCATCGAGCATGCGATCCACTCTGGTTGAAAATATTCAGCCAATCGGTCTTAGCAATACCCCAGTAGTATTGTTTGATCGTTAGACATTAATTGGAAGAGCGACATTTTTAACATATTCAACATTTTGTGCGAATGATTATGAATGATAATTAATCATTTAAATAATTGTAGTTGGATCCAAGCATGTTTCATTTGATTTTAGCTAGGATGTATATTGTAAAAAAAAAATTCCAATCTTCATAC
>QVOB01019394.1:0-15635 GCA_014839585.1 Pseudomyrmex concolor | reverse complement strand
AGAAAAAACTACGAATTATAAAAAAATGCGAATCAAGTCGATGTGATTATTTTAATTCAACGCTCTCGAAGATCTCATTAGAAGAGATCGTTTCTCTCGCGGCGCTCGAAAATATCAGTTTTACTCTTTTCTTACCCCATTAAAATAAAGAATGTTTTTATTAACATAACTACGGACGTCGTATAAACAGATTGTGATATTTCTCAATCTCTCTTCTTTCTCTCTCTTTCTCTTTTTCTTGAACAATCTTCGAGGCTGTAAATACGACGGGGTGCGTAGAATGGAAGAGAGGCCGGATAAGAGCGAAGGCGAGAAAGAGAGAAGACAAAAAGGGAGGAGGATGGCTCTCGGTCTCGCTTATATGCAGTTCGAAGAATTTTAACAAGACGGGCTCTCTCGTCGCCCTGGGCGAGGAATCCTCTAACAAGAAAGGGCACTTCTCCCCTCAAAAATAATGAAGTCTTCAATCCGCGTTCCCACAGACCCCCTGAGGGTGCCGCGTTTCACCTTTGTGCCACTCGAGTCACCGTACGAATTCGCGCTCTCTTCCGTCAAAGTGTCAATCCTCGATTTTACAGTAACAAAAAACATTCGTGCAATGATGCAAAAAAATTATTTCTCTTACGTGTAATTTTTAGTCAAAAGAGTATTATTTGTCAGTGACAATTAATATTTATTTATAAAACATCGCAAAATTGTGTTCAAAAAGTTAAAATTTTTGGAAGTTTTTTTAAATATATAGGATAAATACAAAAAATCATTACAGCTTAATCAATTGTATGAGAAACAAGTATAACTGATTGTAAGATATAAATTGTAAGAAAGAAATGTGTGTAGGTATAAGTTGTAATGTAATATCTATCGCCACAAAAAATAATTTATTATATAATCTATAAAAACATTGTTTTTAACCTAGAAAGATAATTTTATATAATTTCAAGGGGCGTACAGAGAAGGAATCTGGAAGAGAAGAGGAGAAAAGGAATATCCTTCCGCTCGATCGCGAACAGTTGTCAATTTGCGCGGCATAACAAGCCGGCTTGTCGCCCCGTTCGAGAGAACGCACGTTTTCGCACCATCTGTATGGATATTTCTGCTCGCCGGCCCGTGCCCGGCTAATTAAATCAAGCCGGGAATTTCGTGGCGCTTATCGGGATTTCATGTAAATTCGTGAGCGGCGCGAATCCGATGTCCCGCGTGCCAATTAGTCGAGGTGGCGTTCGTATAAGGCGCGCGATCCGCCTTGTAATTTCTGCGCTCGAAGGACACCGGTAAGAATGTATGTGTTTACGCCAGGACCGATGAATTACCGCTCGTACACACGCAAACGCATCGCTAATTTCATCACCTTCCGAGTGAGCCATGATAATTCGCCGAGTCGCGAACACGCGCTAATTACTTCTCCCCCGCGGGCATTTACCAGGCCGAAATTGTGTTCCGATACGTGTATTATTCGAGAATTATTCTTCGACGGTTATAACTTTTCCGCGTTTTTTACATTTAATTTATCGCGATGTTGCTCGTCTAAATTTAATAGTTTTGGCCATGGATCATAAATTGCGTTTGCTATTTTTTTTGTTTTTTTTTTATTCAGGTTTTCGATTCGAAAAAAATTATTTGAAAAATGAATATAACAACGATCGTTCGTTTTTTTCGAAAAACGTGCGCTTCCACTTTTTTTCTGCTCCGCAGCGCTCGTTAACGAGAGTTCGGGTGCGTAGGTGAAAAAAATGGCGAGCAAAACGAACGGGCGACCGGGACCCAACCGGGGTGGTACATTTAATTTGGAACGCGCGAAATAACAAACAAAAAAAGGGAACCGCCGAAACTTAAACCAAACAGGCGGATTGGATATCGTCGGCACCCCGGTTACGTGCGCGCGAAAGTGTATCGACGCAATCGAAATCGGTGCGGGGGCGAAATCGAAATTGGCCGGCTGATCCTCACAAAAGCGCACCTGTAACTCAATTATTACGAAGTAACGGCCATGGTTGCCCGATTTTTTCCCAGTTAGATTTTACATCAATTAAAAAAATAAAAAAAGAAGAAGAAACACACATGTGTGAAAAAATCGCGATCGGGGCAGTGAAATAATGTCGCGTTGTTTTGTGTTTTAAAACTTCTCTTTAAAAACTTTCTTTTTCTGCGTGGAAATTTTATCCGAATTTTAAATTTCCTGATAAAAAAAAAATCCAGTATAATCTTCAATTTTTCCGCGAAAAATTTTTACGCCTTGTAAACATTGTCTTCCGGATTTACGAGCAACGAGTATCGAATACAATCGAGATCGATGCTCGCGAGCTTGTAGAAGGAAAGAAGAGGAAATAGGAGGAAGAAGGGCGGTAAAGGGGTGGCTCGTCATTCTTTCGAGGAAACCTTCCCGTTCTTTACATATGGCGCTTAGTACAGGCAATAACCATCGATAATCGGCCAATAGGAACGACCACCCCTCGCGGATCGTCGATTCTCCTCCCCTCTTCCGTGGACCCGTAGCCAGCATGACAAATAACTCTCACAATGGCCCATCGGCCACCCCCGCTCCCGCTCGCCGCCCTTCTCGCAGTTCGCCAGCTCTCGGTCCCCTACCAACCCCCTCGTGTTATACACGACCAGATCGGTTCCGGCAATTTTACATTCACGTCACAGCCCCGCTGATTTATTATAATGTTTGCCACTCTCGTTCCCCCTTCGTCCCTTCGCTATCCCCTTCCGTGGCAGCCACGCTGACGACCCTATGTTCCACAACCGGCGAATTGGGAAAATACTCTCCGGGGGATGAACTGTCGATGGGACGATAGCTGTTTCGGTCGGGGGATCAAGATCAAAATCGAATGTGATCATAGTCTATTTATGATTGTAGACAGAGGTAGGTTAAGTGTGATAGTTTGATGGAAAAATAGATGGTTTTCGCGATTTATACAATTATATGCTGGTAATTTAAAAACTTTTGACAAAAGTGCTTTTATTGACGCACCAAAAATTGTTACTCTCGCGGACATTCTCTTTTCGCTGATAGGATTAATTCCCTAAAGTGATGCAACTTTGGCTTACAACATCATCTAGCAACCGTTTTCTAAGACGCTCCATCTCAGCCGGGATTTCACCGGGAGATGGAGTAGAGACAGATCCTCCGAAAGATCGATTTTCCGCACGGTCCTCCAGGTGCTCTAAGACCCGATCCCGATAAACAAGACAATTTCGCGGGAGGACGTCCCAGGGAATCCATAAATCGTGCGGGGCAACTCGTTCGTCGCCCGCGTATCCGCGGCTTCGTCGCGATTAGAGCCGATCGGACCGAATCCGCCATCTTGGAGGCGTTTGCCGCCAAACGATTGAATGTCTCCCCAAGCGGACATCGGGCGCTTCGGACCCTTTTCTCACCTCACTCCCTCTCCCTACGATTTCGCCTCCTTCCTCCCGTGTATCGCGGGAATTGAAAGCGCCGGCAATTCGGCCGATTCGAAAGCGACGGCGATTCTATTTTCCTCCGGACGACGTCGCACGGGAGATAAAAATCTTTATGGCGAATCCGACCGCGAAAATGGGTTAGGTTATCTCCCTTATGTACCGGGGAGTACGCGTGTAATATCCATCCCCGACCGAATTGGCGCGATCGTACGAGATTTGCGGAGAAGATTGCGATATCAATTGTATAGCACGGAAAGCCACAAAAAAAGATTCACGTAATAATTTTTTTATATCAGCATTACACGATTGTTTATTCGCAAACTTAGTTGCAAAGTTAGATAGACGTTTTTCTGTGACAAATACTTCGTATTCCGGTAAAACGTGCAAACGTCAGAACGTGCAGATCGACGACAAAACAGTTTCCGATTTACCACACAACAATTCGATTTTCTGACGTCGAAGAAACGAGGAGATAAGAACTCTGTACGATAAGATAGTGATTCTGGAAAATAGAGTTCTTCTGCCGATAGCTATCTCGATATTCTTCTCTTTCTCTCTCGAAATTTTTTCCTTCCGCTACACACTTGCAGCAAGTGTTTGCATCTTCTCAACATGAACTCAATGTTGAATTCAATATGCGTCTCTAAACTCACCGTAGTTTTTTAAGATCTATTTTTTAATTTCAATTTATCGAGAATATAAAATGTATCTAACATCGCACTTATCTCGGAGAGCTGTTTTATAAAAGAACAAATTCGCGTTTGTGCCAATACACCGTCGTACGCGATCCCCGGGACGTTTTTGCGCTTCGGTTGGACGATTCTCGTGGTTGAAAGCAGACTGCATTATTTTATTAGAATGAATTATTCATGCGTGTCACTTACACGGTATGCATAAGTCGCGCTCTTTCATCAATCCCCCTCGCGGCTCTTACTGTGCGAGAATCCGCGATTCGTCTTCCTCGTTGGCCGAACGACGTGGAATGGATCGCAGAACAGATCGTAAACTATCATGGTATTAAGGACGTTCCACCTGCATACAATATGGGAGAAACCGTTTTGCCGACGTGTTCTCCCAACTTTCAACTTGCTTCTGTGAAATTTTTTTTTTTTTTCATCGTGTGTACACTTACATTAATCTTACGTTCTTAAATATTTGTAAATTCGAATTGCGATAAAACACGTGTTTGCATTTACATCCGATATTCGAATTATTTTCAAACTCATTAGTTTAAAAATTTCTTATAATTTCAAACTATTTTAAAAAATTTGTGTTAAGTTGTAACGAGTGGGGCTGAGAATAACTTCTGAGAAAACAGATACATATAACGATAAAAATTCACACGTGATCGACTTGTAACTCGTAGATAAACCGATGCATGCATGATGTTGATAAACGCATGTTATCAACAGAAAAATGTAAAAAGCTTTTTGAATTTCGGAGCAGACAGTCGGCATTAGCGCTCCGAAGTGATTAGTTAGACTCGTTTGTTAGTTATTGCGTTAGCTCGGCGATATTGTCAAGTACATTCGATCTGAAAAAAGAGTGTTAAATAAACGCACGTTGTGTGATTTTATTCTTGTGAGAATTTGGACATGTTTATAATCGTTGTCATCTGGTAAGATATTTTGTTTCGGCGAAATATCTCAAATTTTATAGCTTTGATGTTAATCTAGCGGTCGGGATAAAGCGCGTCCATTCTGGCAGAGCGGTGCAAGTAGCGTTACTTGACAAACGTCCACTATAATTCCAGGAATCTGGACGTTTTAACCACGTGCGCGAACACAAAACACTTTTTGCTCACATCGCGTGTTCTCTTTCTCTGTCTCTCGCTGCTCCATACGAGACTCGTCACCCTTTCTCGAGCCGATTCCGTGGGGACGGGTGGGGACCGGTCCCACGATGCAACGCGGAGCCCGGATCGTTGATGCGCTGCCGGGAAGAACGTGTCATCCTTCAACGTCAATCCGATGCGGCGGCGGACGCAAAACGAAGCGACGAAGCGATTTGAATGCGTCCCGCGAACCCGGTGCATTCCGAAAAGTCGCTGCGGGTCGCTTCGGTCCCGCGTTTCTCTCCTTCTTGTCGCGGTCCGGGATTAGGCGAACGTTTTTGCCGCCTCGTGTGAAACAAGATAATTAGGATCTACGCGAAAGAATGCACTGTGTAATGTGAGATCTCGATATCGCGATAGGCGAACTACTCGATTTGCTCTTAGACGAGAACCGGAACCACTTCGGATCGCGACGAAAAAGACGATACCTCGCACGCGTGAATTAACGCTGTCACTTTTTGCGAATATTATACGATATTACCTTCGGAATACATTAGACGCGATTGATTTATATATCTCGATAAATCGATTACTTCATCGGCTACTTGCGAGACACGCCAATATGGTCGTTTTGCCCGTGATTATATACCTTACCTCGTGCGTTGCGCGGTAGTAAAGAAACTGTTCATTGTTCGTGCGGTTCGAACGCAGAAAATGAAATGATTGCTTTAAGTATTTTCCGAGCAGTTACGTATCCAGGCAATTAAGGACAGATATGTGTATCTTGTAAGACACAGCGCCGAGGTTTAGACTCTAATAACGTCTAAATTATTCTTATCGTCGAGCGTGTTCAGCGGCCGAGAACGCGGAATGCGCTCGATTTGTCGGGGCATCTCGCGGCGTTCCCTCTTCTCTCCCTTTATCTCATACGAAAACGGGAAGAGAGTGTGCTATCGCGGAATTCCGTGGTCACTCGCGAGAGCGGACGAGGGAGGATCAAAGCGATCCTCTCTCGCGCGCGAGAAGCATCGCGCGTGATCCTTCCACCGTGGAAGATCGAAGACGCACACACACACACACACACACACACACAGAAATACCGTACACGAAACGCCGGACGTTAAAGGGACGATGTAAACGGACGCTATTACCGGAATAGCTCTCGCGCACACGGCATTCCGACGGAAGAGAATCTCTCTTTTACCTGTCTCCTCCTTCTTTCCGCCCTTTTCCGCGGAGCTGGTTTCGTGCCCGGGAAGCACAATCGGCGCTGGCTCACGGAAATTCCAGCGTTTGCATATCAAGGCGCCCGGCTGTTATTATCTTCGAGTCTGCATCGACCGATCTGTTACCGCGAGCTCTCTTAATTCCATTCCGACGTATTCCTTTGAATACGTCGGATATTATTACTTTATAAGACTAGTGTTTCTCACTCTTCCTCTTTCTTGATTCTTTACTTTTTCTTATTTTGGTATATTTTATTTTGCCCCGGAGTTTATATGAAAAATGACTTAAATAAATTGTTTATATTAATTTTTTCTCTGTATTTTAATAATATTGTGAATAATATAATACACAGGTACTGCGCGCGACGTCATATAATTTATAGCTCTGCTAATTATATTATACTACACGGAGATAATTAGAAAAGAATTTTTTTCTCTATGGGAAGATTGTTTGATGGATTTGTTTATGCCGTGTAAATGCCAGTTATCTTGATATAAACGATCAAATATCACGGCTCTCACGGCGCGCATACCTCTCGGGCGTACAAAGTGCGTATTACCGCGTCGGCACGATAATTAAGTTTAATTCCATTACCGTGTTATTAAGAACAATGACAACCGCGGAGATAAATAAGCGCAATACGTCATATCGTAAGTGAAAGTAAACACGTATAGTTGCCCGCGGCGGCGGTTCGAAAATAGAAGAAAATAACGCGATAATAGTCACTGTGCGAGCGTGCAAGCCACTTGTGCTACTCCTTTGATCGCTCGTTAACTGGGAATTACTCTAATTACAAGACGAGGAGAAAAAAAGAGATACATAATGCATATAGACTAGAGAGATATAAGTAACGACCAATGCAAGCAATTCAAAAGGAAAAAAATGAAATGAACGAATGAAGAAAACAAATCCAAACGAAGGAACGAGAAAGAGTAGCATAAATAGCTGCACAGACAGCAACTATGTACAATTAAAATTACGCACGAATTTATTTTAATATTCATAAGTGGTGAAATTTTGTAGAATTTTTTCATGACAAAAGTGAATAATCACAGATATAGCAGATAAAGAAGGAGATAGGTCTGTGTTGCTTTTTTTTCTTCTAACTCAATTAAGATTGCAATAAAAATTGTCACGCCGAGCTTTGGAATTCAGAAAGACTGTAGTTTTCCAGAAGAAAGTCGGCACAGGTATATCGCCGGTTTTGTTCGGATCGCGCTACTAACGAGCCGGAGCGACACGCACCACGTGCGTTTGTCGTACGCGCGCCGATCGCGGAATCAACGACGACAACGGTGACGGGTTTCGCGCGGTAGATCCGCGATTAAGACTCGCCGGTCGTCCAATTTGCTGGGTTTTAGGTCGCCGCCGCGGCGACTCGCATACGGCACGAGCGGTGTGTTTTCGATCGTTCGTTTCCGATCGTGGAGCGACTAAACTAAGGCGGCGTGATTTACCACGCACGCCGGCGTTCGAGAAACGAAGAGAAGCGGATAACAACGATCAACGCGCGACTCTTTTCGCCTCGACAATTGTACGTACGATTCCGAGGTCGGAACAACTCGCGATCGCATCGCGCTTCTATTTACATTCGATACTCAAGCGTCGTAGAAACCTATCGTCAAGGATACCAGAACATGAGTAACAATAACAATGTAAGTTCTTGTTGTTTTTCATATCGACAAAATATCTTTATTTTTCTAGAAAACACGTTTTGCTTGGTATTGTTTAGTGCATTTTCATATCTTACTTAAAGTTGTAATATCTCCAATAGTTTTCTAAATTACACAATTTGCTACTCACAAATTTCTTCTCTTAATATTCTTGGAAAAGTATACGTGAGTGAGTTTAAAAACTATACTAGTTGAGAACATTTACTACCTTTTTTTTTTCCGCGACGTCCGAGCTCGCCGAGCGAGTTTCCGCCTGGCGAGCTCAATGAAGCGATTTGCTAAATCGCCATAAAGAGACAAGGCCTTTACTCGACTAAATAACTCGCGCGGCTCGTAGCGCGCACGGGGGAAGGGTGGAAACGAGAAAACGCGGCTGTTAGTGCCGGTACAGGCGCAAGAAACACCATAAACTCGCGTAAAACTGCCGCGTCGAGGGATTACGAGCTCGTCTCGTTTATTCTGCGCGCGAACTCTCCGCGGCGCAAACTCGATCTCTCTGTATCGGCGCGTTTTCCTCGTTCGACCGATATGGGAATACACACGTGTGTATGTGTGTGTGTGTGTATATATTTCTGTTGCAACGACCGAATCTGTCCGTTAATGATTATGAGCGGTCTCCCGTGGTCGGCAAAAGGAACGCCGTAAATTACATCGCGTTACTCAAATTCCCAGCTTAGAGTGATTGCGAGGCGAACGGGGAGTGATCGTGCGCGTAAAAGCGTTCGGTTTCTACCTGTTTCGCGGGAACGAGATAATGAGAGCTCGGAATGGCGCTGGGTACAGAGATCTAAGCGGAGATCGATGTATCGCGCGAGTATACATAGCCTCGCGGTGATCTCGGTGGTTATATACACTTCGCGGGTGATTGAGCAACGAGAAGAAGTAATCCGCCAGTTTATTACGGGATATTACTTGCCGAGCAGTTTAGTTTCCTCATTATTGGTGTACATAATAACAAGTTTACAACTTTGAATTTTATTTTCGCATAATATATACACGCACGAAATTTAATTTAAAGTGATAACCTCGGCCGAATGTTTACGACACCTTTTTGTGGGGTGAGACCCCGCTCTCGGATGTGTGTATTAATAAATCATCTCCCCGATCGCGAGTGAGACGGGCCGAATTTATCGCGCGTTCCTTTCCCCGCATATCGCAAATGATCGGCATCGCAAAACGCACGGACGAGTGCGAAGAGCGACGCGAGGAAAGAGAGAGACCGGATCGAGAAGGGTTGCATTACGGTGCAAAAAGACCCGGGACCCGCGAGACGGCTGATGATAACATCAGTCTCCGCTGTCTCCGTGTCGTAGCGGTCCTACGAGTGGAAACAGGAAAAGAGAAAGTAAGAGAGTAAGAGAGAGAGAGAGAAAGAAAGAGAGAGAGAGAGGCCCTCTTTGTCCCCTCTTTTCTCCGTGTCGCTCTTCAATGTAATTTGTATCGAAACATCGCTGCGCGGAGAAACTGTCGGCTCTCGCCAAAAGACCGATTGCGATTCGACGTACGCAGGAACGCGCGGCGGAACCCCGAAGAAACTGGACCCGCGGGGATTGAAGGAAGTCCCTCGGCGGGATCCGAAGGAATCCGGGGAAAGACGGAAGAGGACGGAGTGTGGCCATCACGGGTTCTTTTGTCCCGCCGCGGAGTTTCGGGCTCGTCGCGCGGATCAGAGTGGAACCCCTTCGGGTTTCTCTCGATCGTCGTTAAAGTCTCTGAATCGGAGAAACAGTCGAAATAACGCGAGAAATTTGAAAAAAAACTTTTATTTTATACAAACACGTGTTTCATGTACGAAATGAAAAAGATTCGAGCACGGTGCGTTTAGAATATGATGACGTTACATAACGTGTACGTAATAAAGTTTTAACATCGGTTATTCGATACCTCATGAAATTAGAAAATTGTAAAGAATACGTTTCTAATTTTCGTGTTTCTCTGATGTTTTTTCATTATTCTCGCATAATTTTTTTTTCACACACGTAAAATATGCAAAACAAACGATTTTGCAATTCGCCCGAGAAGATCAAAGGGAGGAGACAATCGTCCTTTGGTCTCGCCGGAGACTTTTGAAGCCCCTCGCCGGACAAACCAGCGCGCGGCTCGTTCTCCCTTTCAATCTTTCGTCTTTTCCTCCAAACGTAAAGACGCGTGCACGCGGGGGGTGAGAAGAAGATGCAGGCGATTTTTATTTGCTCCTTGAGGTGAGGCGAGCTGACTTTTTGCCGGTTTCAAGCTCGCTAACAAGCGCTCTTTTGCTCCTCGCGAATTGTGATGCCGCTGACACTTTAGTGATGTTCCTGCCTCTACCGTGGGGCCCCCGTCTCGCGCTTCCTCTCCTCCTTTCGGATTCGGACCATATTCGGACTCAGAAGCCTGATGTAAAATTCGAAAGATCCTACTCGCGCGAGTATTGAGTCGCGATGTTTGTTCAAAGCCGCGATTTTTCTGACAAAGTAAGAAAAAAATAAAAAAAATAAACCGATTTAGAATGGAGTGATATTTTACAAAATTAGCAGAAGATTCTCAAAGTCGAAAAAAATTATGAGAATATAAATAGAACAAAAACAAATCTTTATACGAAAAAAACTAAAATAATGCATAAACACACTTCGCTTCTCTAAATCGCGTACGCGTGCGATACATTTGGAATAGCCACTACGTTTTTCGGGATATCTCTGCATAATTCAACACGTGATACCGAACGCTTCCGGTGGCAGAAAAACGCACGGACTCCGAATGACGCGATCTTTTCTCCCGGTCCCGTCATCGCTAAAGTCCCGGGCAAGCGTTATTCTTTACGACACCTTTAAGATTCCACGCCATGTTGCCGCCTTGACAAAACCACCTCGCGGTCGAGCGAGATTGATATACATTTTTAATGCAGAGACGGGCCTGACAACACCCGGGGACGGGAGAAAGGGAAGGCGAATGTCGCGGATTCCACGCGACGCCGAGACAAAACGAGGTAGAAAAAGGGAAACGGGCGTTCCGAAGCCGAAACTCAAACGCGCGCGAGGACGCGAAGCGAGGACGGAGGCGGAAACCATCTCGATTCACGTCGGATTCTTTCAAGCTGCTGTTTTTTGCGACCGCGGATACGTGGCGAGAATCTTCGGCTGCTGTGGAACGAGCACACAGGGAACTTGAAAATGTTCAAGGAGAGAATCAACGATAGTGTAAACATTTAAGTTACATATGTTCTTCTCTGTGAAACAAATAACGATGTGTAAAAGTGAAACAATGATCTTTTAGTTGTTGGGAATTCATAGATCTTTTATCTGGCAATCTCGTTATCTATCAGTTAATTTGCGTATATAAATACAATCTTTCGTATTGTAAGATAATATTGAAGATTATTGACAAGCTGTTGAAACGTGTACACGAAAGGAACGTAAGTCTTTCTCATTGGTCAGGAAAGAGTAGAATAACTGAGTAAACAGCAATTCCGGACAGCAGTTTATGCAAATGTTTCTTAGACCCGTGCTTTTGCAGCATGCAACATACATGTGATGATGTAATGACGGCGTCGAGCGGAAAGGTGAGAGCGGAGTGAGGAGGTAGCACGGAGGGAGGGGAAAGAGAGAAGCGAGAAAGAGGGCAACGAGTCAATTAAGAGACTCACGAGCGAATGCATTGGCCTAATCATTGTCGGAGAGAAGAGCGGGCACCGCCTAAATTACGAGCAGCCAATTATATTGCGTTTAAAATTAATTACTAGATCGTCCGAAGATAAATCGATGGCTGCTCTGACGAGGAGAGGCCAGTGACGAGGGACGAGAGAGATCCGCGCACGTCTCTTCTGCCTACAAATAAAAAGAAACAAAAACCAGCGGGACTCCGCACCGTTCATCTTCCCGCACGTATCTACCGAATCTGCTTTTGAACAGCAATTATTACCTCGTCAAATTAATCACGCGTCGACCTGACACAATGGCGTCTTAACGTCTGCATCCCGGCGCGACGATTTCGTACCGTCGATAACACATTGCTCTTCGTATAAAAAAAAAATCCCTCTCTCTTTCCGCCGTTCTTATCGATAAGCCAACATCGACGAGTCATGCCTTGCGTGTCTCTCCTCTCTCTGATGAGAGAAGTGTGACCATATTTAAAACTTTCTTTCTGAATTATCTTTATTATGATCATTTCTCTTTGACCGTAGATAAAAGTATATTTGTTCGTGTATTTTTTCTCTTAACTCGTACATGTATTTCGGTGAAACAACGTTCGGCAGTCCATTCGATTAATTCTTATTATCTGTCTATCTCTCAATACGCGCTTCATTTATAATTTACAATGATATAAGTTTTTTACATACATACTCGTATATTAGTAATTATGTAAGAGTTCTTTCGATCTCCGGGGAACACTTGAATAATCATTATTTAGAGTCAAGCTAATCTATCGGAATGATCAAAACGGTGGGACTTAATGTGGCGGTGATTAATAAGACGGCAGTAAAATATCAGAAGCGTTAATGGACTGAGCGATTAACCGCGCTATTACGGGCGAGTCGTAACTCGCTCCGATCGATCGCTCGCGCGATCGTGAAATCTGGTTCCTTGCGATCGTCAAATACGTGTCATCGCGGTGACTAGGATGGAGAAGGAATAGAGGAGAGGGAAAATCCGTTGCTATTATGAGATCCCATTAAAACGATTTGGCCGGGTAACAATGGCGGCCATTCGTATTCCACGGCGCTATCCTCTCCGCGGTTGCATGACCGCCATGCGAAACCAATCGTGAATCGGGTTTATTGCCAGTTAACAGTTATACTCGCTCGATCGTGCACGTGTACGTGTCCAATGAGACACGATTCCGCGCCTTCGATATCGATTTCTCGCAGCGACTAATCTGTTCTAGATCGACCGCGAATTGCGTCTCTCGACTGCCGCGCCAAACACGGTAGAATCTTGCGCAATACATTTACGAGATTTCCGCTTCTCAAGACTAATTTTTTTTTTTTTTTTTTTTTTTTTTTTATTCTCAAGATTGTATTCGAGAATCGAACTAGTAATCTAATCCTGGAGCAATAATCTCCGATCCTTGAAAGGATCTTTCTCGCGGTATTTGTAATTTATGTGAGCGCACGCGCGTGATACAGTCGTTGCGTCCGGTAACGAAGACGCCTAATGCTCGACTAATTCCAGGATTTATTTGTGCGAAGAAAATGCACGAGAGCGAGAAAGAGAGAGGGTGATTTATTCGTCGTTAATGCCAAAATATTTAGAGGTCGTGCGTATGTGCGCTAACTAATCCTCGACCGGTTCAATTAGCCGAGGTGCCACGAATGCCGGCGCGGGCATTCGTACGCCACAGCTGGTCTAAACCGGTTTAGGATCGCGTTCCGAGACAAGTTAATACAATGAAATCGATGCGAAGTTAATCGTCCTCGCGTCGTCGAGCTGTATATCGGCTCTTCACTCTCTCACCCCGGAGAGAATTCTATCCTGTGTGTGAATTTACAAGCTCTTCGCTCGATAACACAGCGATCAAACGTTCCGAACGAACGTTCGATTTTCTATTTTTTATTTTGACTCATTACGCCAAATGATTTATCAAGGTGAATAATGTGCTGTCAGTATTTCATTCCCGGCGTATATGCGTATATGCACTTTGCATAAATGACACTTCGCCTTTGGAGGCGAATATCTCTCGTTCTCTATCGCCGTGTGTAAGTTTTTTGTGGCCTATGGCCGTTAATTATAATTCACAATGATAATTAAAAGATTCGATTCCAAGTATTTATCAACATAAGCGAAGCGCGCGCCGTTTCACGCAAGATCTACCGATATCTCGATGTGTTCGCCGACATCTCGGTACTGTCTCCGCAGTTAGCGACTGTGTAACAATTGATTTACGACGATAAACGACGCGTTTGAGAACAGACGTCTGTTTCACGGTGCGTTCTGCGTGACAAGAACGATCGATCATATTACATGACAGTGGAAATGACTGAATGTCCAGCTAGTCATCGAGGTATTTCTTGTGGACACAGTCGGGAAAATTCGAAAAAGGCAGGTATATTGAAAAAAAAAAAAAGAAAAAAACTGTATTCTCATCTTAAAAATTATTCTGTAGTCTTACAATCGAACTTCATTAAAGTGAAATATCTTCGAGGATATGATTGTTATGTAGAGAAATTGTCTCTTTTCTTTTCAGAGCGAACTTTTGACGAGTGGGATGTCAGAATTTTACTTTAGCGTTAATTATTTTACTTTCACGCGAATTTCGCTTTAGCAGCGTTCAGTTTAGTAAAGTTCGATTATATTTTAACGTCAAAAAGATCCATTAATTTAAGAAATCTGTAAAGTTTTAATTCTTTTCTTCTTTCGAGAACATAATTTTTCGGTATACTAGGTAAGATATTATTTGTAAGAATCATTTTGAGAAAACAATTTTTATACAAATATAGAGAGGAGTGTTATAAAATTTGTTTATCAAAGTCTATTCTAAAATAATCGAAGGAATAAAGACGCGAGGAATAAAGCGGCAACATCGATCATGGCCGTTTTTCAAAACCAAAAAGGAGCAAGTACGAACGAAATATTTTTTTCCCGTGATATTTGTCGGTCGTAATTAATCGCCTCTCTCCAAACAAAATAGTAATTCCACATTTAATCTTACTCGCATCGGCGTACTCGAGAAGTCTAATACGCGTCACGGCGAAAGGTCACGCGCATCAAACTGAATTAACCTTCCTAATGAAGACCAACAAAGTAGAAATGAGATGTTAACGGTACCTCGGGAGTTTGAGCGATGATTGATGTATCAAATCGGGAATGCACTCGTCTATTAGATCAAAGCATCCGGACAGTTAAATATTTGCTGGTAGTGTAGAAACTGCCTAGTTAAGATAATTAACACGTTTATCGTCTTTATTACAAACGTCTCTCACAAGACATTGCTCGATTCTCACTTCTCGATGTGATGTATGTTGCGAAATCTCAATTACTCGTATATATATATATATATATTTTTATTATCCAACGTTATCATTAAAGTTTCCATATTACGTGTATTTTTTTTTTAATGAATTTACAGAGAGTTGATTATACATCTTAGAGAGTTAATTATTCTTTAATAAGATCTGTCGGGATCTCATCCTGCGTTCTTGTGGGGAGATCGATTAAGTGAAAGTGCAAGAAAAGCGGATTTCAGCAACCTTTTAAAACACGTGCATCTCGCGTGGAGCTATATAATTAAATTATGCTCCAATATTTCAACGAACGTGCGCGGCTGTAATTCGCTTTTTTTCGCAACATTGTGGATACCTATGTATATACCTGTGCGTAAAGGCAAAACGAAGCACCTTCTCGCGGTTAAATCCATTTAAATAGCAGAGAACAAGAAACTCGAATCGTCGGAGCGTCGAAAAGCTTTCTTGAAATTTAACGTCGTTACAAAGTGTAAACCGCACGAAAATCACACGTAAGCGCTCATGCACGATGCATTCAATTAGCGATGACTTTTTTTCACGGAGAGAAAAAATGACCCGGGACGAAAAAGATCTCGCGAATTGTGCGGGAGAGAGACGCAAGAGAAAGAAAGAGAGA